>OMLF01029212.1:4760-14849 GCA_900302615.1 Holocentrus rufus
TGGGCAAGTTAGACTAACAAGCACACCTGCCTTGTAAGTCTTTGGACTGTGGACTATCTATCTATCTATCTATCTATCTATCTATCTATCATCCATCTATCTATCTATCTATCTATCTATCTATCTATCTGTATATCTACATACATATGTACATACACATGTACATAAATGTGGCTATACTGTACATCTAATTATGTGTTTACTATAAAGGGTCATTTACCACAAACCAGTTCCTTGTTTTTGCCAGCAGGTGGCAGCATTGCACATCAAATGCGCAGCGCCGATCCACAACAAGAGAAGCAAAAATCAATAACATGTCACAGGGGCCGTAATTAATTCCATCTATCTCCTTGATGTATTTATATCCAGAGCATTTTTGTTTGTATTCAGGAGACAAATGGACCAGCTTCTTTTGTGGCTGGCATCTCGTTTTTAATGCTTATATAACAATGACAGAACTCAAGTGAACATGTTTTGACATGAGTCTCATGGGATTGTTAAAGCGTGAATCGCTGTCCCCTTATCATCTCACTGTATTAATATCTCTACAAGTAATGACTGCGGCTAGACAGGCTGCAAAGAACAACTCCAAAAGAAAAAAAAAAAGGAAGATGAAGTTTAAAGGAGTCTTGCAGCATTGAAAACAAGTGACAAAATTGTTCTTGGTCTTCATGAGTAATGCTGTCCTGTCAGTCGTACCTTCCTGCTACTTGAACTGCACAGACCGTGACAGTGTAGAGTGCCTTGTGCTGTCTGATCCTTTAGGCCTTGAACCTTCAGCATTTAGTCCTAAAGAGCCTTTACTGGCTCTTACGTCTTATCACACAGGGCTTGTTATTGACCTTTCAGTGTGAAATGGATCTCCCTGGCAGACCCTCGCTCTACAGGGAACATTCCCACTTATGAAGGCTAACCTCTGGAACCACTTTCTGAGAGAACAAATTCAGGCTGTGGCTGGTGGTCTTTGGACTCCTAATGCACCAAATGGGACATGAGGGCTCAGCAAAAACAGGAAGTTGGTGGAAGGAGTGAGAGATGATGTCACACGGCTGCATAAAAAAAAACACTATAGCGCCGTACTGAACAACTGGAGAAAGCACAGAGCTGTTGAGAGAAGCATGACCCCGGGGCATTATCCCATTGCACACACCTCTGTGAAGTGAGATTAGTTGGACCACAGGGGGCATTAACACTGGAATCTCTGGCTTCAGGAGCTGATTCACCTGGGTTAAGCCTGGGGGATATGACAAAGACAATCAGGCTGAATTCAGTGTGAGTGTGGACAGCCAAGCATAGCAATCCCGAACCACTGTTCCAGAAGACACAAGGAAATGGGCTGTGTGGATGTCTACCTGCAGACCATCACCTCTAAGTGCCATGCTTTCTCTGCTGGCTTCGTCCTAAATATGAATAAATAAAAAGAGCCAAGTTATTTAGTGCTTTTGCTTTTTGCGGGTCTCTTTGAAGATGAAACAAGTGAATTGCCTGTCTCTCCTCTTTTCCTGGAGTCATGCACTTATAAAGGCGGCAGCAGCTGCTCAAAGCTGGGCCGATATTTGCATAAATCCATTAGTGACACCACAGCAGCACTGTCCAAAATCACTTATGAGGAAGAGACAGGTTTGCTGATGTCTCTGAGGGTTTAACAATGACTGTTATTGAGAAGTCTTTTCTTTAGCTATAATACAGATTGCTCTATGTTTAGCCCATTTTCCAGTAGGTATCAACATGAGATTAAAAAAAAAGTGTCTTTGTGCGTGCATGTGTGTGCACATCTGTCTTTGTTTGTTAAGAGTAGAGCAGTATGGATCCAGGTCATCCATCGACCATATAAGGTTAACTGCAAAGGACAGAGGCTTCAGCACCGCCTGCATTTAGACTGTCTCCATTTCTCCTGTGTCACTACTCATTTTGTCCCGGGGTGAGACGAAAAGAACTTTAGCATCAAATGCATTGCCCCTCTCCTGCTACCTGCCCACCGAGGCCTGTCAGGGAATCGTACCGCACCCATTTAAAAGAAATTGTCCCACACATACCCCATACACACCCATGCAAGAGTCTGAACTTCCATCTGCTCTGATGAAAAAAAAAAGGTTCACATTGTGAAGACAGATGCTTTTTTTTCTCTCCTCCTCTCCTCTTTCACTCTGGCTGTCAGTGGAAGTTACCTTGGCCCATTGCCTTGGCCCCTGGAGCACTTCCTACTCTAAGCTGCATACTCTTCATCCGCCGAGCTCGGCTCCGATTGTTTTCGTGTTATTGGTCCGACAAGACTGAGCGCCAGACGTGGACATGGCACTTTTCTCTTCTAGGAGATGTCCCTGATTAACCCAAATGACCAGTCTCACTAGGAGGTGTGGACCGCTCTCAAGAGCTAACAGAGGCTTTCAGGCTTATAAAAGAGATCTATATCTGCAGCCTGACATCCAACGCTGTCAGCCTCCACAGGCCCGGCACGTTGTGATTACATAACCACAATCTGAATATGGGAGAGAAGAAAAGAAAGAACAGACATAACGATGATAATTATCTCGCGCCCCACTCCAGGACTGTAACAGGCTCCAATAATGCTGTCTGTACAACAGATCACAGACACAAAATTCAAATTCTTTAAGATTCTTTGAAGGTGAACAGATGATCTGAGTTTTGAGGGAAAATCTCTTTCTGTGTGAAGCATCAACACTCTAAAATTGGTAATGACTTTTTAAAATAATGGCATATCTAATAATAATTCTGTAATTGCATTATGATTTGATAATTAATCTGTTGCTAGATAATAATAGAGTCAATTATTCCAAGCATGACAAAGAGATAAGAGCAGTTTCCATTCAGTTAATCAAAATGAATACAGATGTAATTATACTTAGCTTCACTGCAGCAAAGAGGAAGTTTAAGCGTGACCTTGACACAAAGAGTAATAGGTATCTTGATGAATCAAGCGGCGATATAACACCTGCAAAAAAAAAAAAAAAAAAAAAGAGTGGCACTATTGATTTCCTGAGCTAAGTTGTCTCATTACTTTGAGAAGCAGTGGTGCATTTTTGTTTACTCTCTATTGATTGATGGCAATAACTTCCCCATCTCGCTGAGCCACCTGCCATCTGACTAAGAGAAAAATGAGCTTGTAAGACGGTGGTGGGAGAAAATTTCTATTTCCTATTTGAGAAAATGCCCAATATTTATTCGCTGTGAAAAAAAAATGTGAATACAAGCTACTTAAAGTATGTTCTTGTCTCCATGCTCCAGAGCCCTAAGGAGATAACCTTCATGCTCACAGAGTTTTACGTGGGGCAGATTTTATGTGACACATTCGCTCCTCCAGGGGTTGTGTTTGTAGGCTTAACTTTGCCTGGTTATGAAGTCGTGACCCACTGGGAGAGGTGAGGTAGGGGTTAAGTGCTGCCAGAGGTCAGGTTAGGGTTAAGGCTACGGGTGACATGCCTAGACCTTGTAAATCACGCGAAGGAAGTAGCGAGAGAGAAAGAAAGCGAATACCAATCTGTGCGGCGGGAGCTGAAGCGTTTTATGCCCCCTCTGCTGTGTGTAAAACTGTGACCAAAGGCTTATCAGGGGTACAAGAGCTCAGTGGGCCAGATGGAGGCAGTGCGGGAACGATGAGAACCCTCTGATGTGTCACCGAGGAGCGGACAGCACTGACGCTGCTCCCTGGTACCTCCGCTGTGGAGCCAAGGGGCCTCTAAGTCAGTCCCAGCTCCATAAATCTCGGACCTCAGAGCAGCGACTGGATGGGCACAGGATGGGCTCATCATGCAAAGTCCACAAAGGCATCACGCTTCAGCTTGCAAATACAATAGACTGAGAAAATTGATTTATTAAAATCTAGAGCAAAATGCAATTAAACATGTCCATTACTATATCTTAGAGGATAACCAAACTTCTTTTGGGTGCATTGGAACTTGGGTTAGAATGATTTAGCAGTTTGCAAATTTTTTGGGCTGATATATACCTTCTTTTGAATGTCAGATATGAGCATCTTCACTCAGAGTATCAGTCACAATCAACCTTAGAAAATCCATATTGGTCAAACCCGAACTGGAACCACCCAGTGGTTAAAAGCACATAAATTTCCCTTCCTATTTTTTGTTAAATTATTCTGTGTTTGTGTGTGTGTGTGTGTGTGTGTGTGTGTGTGTGTGTGTGCGCCCTTACACACCTTTGTAGTTAGAATTGCGGGGATGGGCACCCCCTACCTGTTGACAGGATTAAAATTAATATTTTGCCCTTGTGCCATCAGTGTTCTGGTTCAAGATAAGAAATGCAATAAAAACTGCACTACTTGCACTATTTGGCCCAGAGTGTCAGACATATTTATTGGAGACTGAGCACATTGCAGTGGTCAAGAACAAAAGGTTTCAGGTCATCCTCCAGTGATGTCATTTTCTAAAATGAGCATGTGAGTGACTAATTCATAGCGGGTCAGGCATAAGCCATTAATTTAGAATGCTGTTAATCCCCTAAATCAGCACGGCCACTTTCATGTGTAAACACTTTACTTTTTCACATAAATAGATTGTGTCTTTGTGTCTGTCTGGCTGTATGACAGTATTGTCTGTCAGACCACACCCAAACCTCAAGCTCCCATTTTCCCGTCCATCCCTCCGTCCTCGGTGCTGCCTGATCCTCCCGCAGGATCTGCCGTCTTCTCAGTGTCTCCCATGGTGGCTCCTCGGCTCCTGTCAATGTTATCCTGGGTGACATGAATTAATGATAACAGCAGAGGCTTCATAGGCCAGGCTCCGCCATTACATAACCCAGACAGGTCTGCTGCAGAACAACACAGCGCTTGACACTTAAAATACAACGCTATAGTGTACTTTCCACAGCTGACCCCTTTTCCTCCTCGCTCCTCCTCTCCTGTCTTTGCTACTGTACACAACATATGGCGCAGTGGATGTGCAGCCATATGGCAAATGTCACAAGTATTTATCCACAAAATGTGCAGTGAAAGTGATATTATTTGAGAAGTACAATAAGTGGGCTGATAGCGCACTGCAGAAGAGAAACAAATTGCCTGAAGATATGCTCTCAACAATTGAGTTTGCTTCAGATCAATTGATAAAATCTTTAGCATTCAATAACAGGGACAGAGACATAATTCAGGACCTGCAGAGGGAGAGGCTCAACATTATTAGCAATTAGAGAGGTGGCAATCTGCAAGTCATCTCTCCAGCGCCTTTAGGCAGCAGAAGGCCGCTGCATGTGATCATTAATCCGAATTCATTTGCCTCAACACCCCTAGGGAGACCTGAACTCCATGGGTAGCCTGCACACCTGGATACACCCCATTATGTTTGCTCTGCATAGCCACAGAGGATGTGGCATCTAGACACACAACTCATTTGTCAGAAAATCCTATAAATAAAGAAAAATAATGTGGAAATTTTTTGTTAATATCCACCCTCAGAGGTGTTCAGCCAGTTTATTACCATAGACAGGAAGAAAGACCTAACAGTGAACAAAGTTGGCAGTAATAAAAATAAAAGCTCCTCTCTTCTAACTGTTTGTGATGTGCTCAGTGCGATATTTGCTTTCGACCTGACTTGAGCAGAGAATCAACACTCTGTAAAACACTGTTTGTGACATGTACTGCATGCCTTATGCTGGTGCTGAGGTATTTGGTCGAACTGTTTCGCTTTGTTTTGCTGCTGTAAGTAAAGCACTATTGGCATTTTCCCCATAAGGCCTGCTTCCACTCATTTCCCCTGGATATTCTGCATGACAGCCTAATGCAATATTTAGCGATTCCTAGCAGAACAACATGCCTGAATACAGCCTCTCCTCTTTTTCTTGCACTCTTCCCTTGTCCTTTCTATATAGGACAAAGATAGCTGTTGCAATATGTGTTGCAACTGATGTGCAACACATATTATTTTCCCAGTCTGAACGCTCCCATATTGGTGCTCAAAAAAAGCAAGTGGCTATGCAGCTCCAGACTATAGTTTGGATACAACAATATATGCTCTAACCTTTGCAGAAATGTGATGGACTTGAGCTGATGGTGTCAAGATTGTTACGCATTAATTGTCTCACTGAGAATCCTCCAGGGAGAAAAATGGTCCAGAGTGTGACTCTACTGGAGGCAATCTACAACGAACACTAAAAATGGGCTAAGCCTGCCAGGAGGAGAAACAGAGTCGCTAACTTTTTCCTTCAGTGCATGGACTGTAGAAATATGTCTGTGGATGGCAAGAGAGTGAACGAAGGACTTGAACGTTTAAGAGAAAATAGCCTGAAAAGACTATCACACACTTCCTCTCCCTCAACAGATCAGTCTCTTTCTCTTCCTGCCTCTCCTCTTTTCCCTTCTCTATTTCTAACATCCCATCATATTCTTTTCTATTTTCTCCCTCTACCTGTATCTCTTTCTCTCTTTCCTTTTTTTCCCCTCCTCTTCTCCCTCTCCCACCTTATGCAGCTTCACAGTTAAACACTGGCATTAAAGCTGTGGAGAACGTGTGATAGGCCATTAACAACAGATTAGCCAGAACAATTCCATTTCCTCTCTCCCTGCGTGTAGTTATCACAGTCAAAGGCTCCAAACCCCTCTAATTATAGACTGGTTGAATCATTGTCTCAGGACAAAGGCTGGGCTGAACCAACCGAATTCAATTTACACAATGACAAAGGTGTGTGCAAATTATACTTGGATGGGATTTATTGAAAGAGGAATGAGGAAATATTGCAGCTGCTTACAAGAACTGCACAGATTAGGGCTGCATTTCCATATGTCTATTTTGTTTTATATTTACAGTGCGGATTGTATTTTGCAGTTGCTGTTTTTTTTTTTTTTTAAGATGATTTTTTGGGGCATTTGTGCTTTATTGGATTATTATACACAGTGAGCCTCAGGGGCGCCCTGGTATTTGCAGTTTTGAACATGGTTGTATACACTCTGTGTCATGGAGTGAAGGTGAGGGTATAACACTGACATATACAAACATGAGCCCTATATGAAAAAAGTAATGCACTACTTTATAAAGTATATCAAAAATGAAAACTAACTTTGGGGAAAGTATAAGTGTTGGCCAAATTTTCATCGATCAAAATTTATGTCTAAGTGCATTTAAAATTTACTGAAAGTACAACGCGTAAATGTGCTCAAATTGTCCAGAGTTATGTATATACTTTTGCTGTACTTGAACTAAAAGAAGTACACTAAAAGTGTAGTTCTGAGTACAACCACAGACTTCTTTCATGCCCATTCATTTTCTTTACCGCTTATTTCTACTGAGTGTCACAGGGAGCTATCAAAGTGGGAAGAACATGCAAACTCCACCAAGAAAGGAGCAGGGTTTGAGCCCTTTCATTATGATCTTAGGGTGCTTTATTTGAACTTGATGTGACATATGTATACTTATACTTCTTTTTTGTTATTTTTGTTTTTGTTATATGTTATTATTTTGAAATACCAGGATAGCCAGAATGCTTTGTAGGACACTCATTCCTCAGCTCCACCCTGCTCAACTAGAAAAGAAAAGAGAAGACAAAAAGAAAAGGTATAAAGACAATAAATTAAAGAATTGCTTCCAAGATAACACACTTGGGCCTCTCCAGGCGATCTGGGCATAGCACACACACATCACATGTCTGCTGTTACAGTACAGCCTGCAACAAGCACTTCTTTAACCTAGGAAAGCTAGACAGGTTAGCGTTCATAAGCAGGTTGAAAATATGGTTGACTTACCTTTGCGTTAGCGTTTATGCCCCAGGGATCAGAAAATATCTCAGACGTTGCTCTGGGTACATGGACATTAAAATAAACCTGTTCTGTCAGACAAAGCACGTCTCCCTCTGCTCTCTCGTAAGCCTTTTCTGTCAACCAGAACTGTCCATGATCACATTCTTGGCAACACAGAGACACCATCTCGGCAGACATGGCTGGGCACTTGTGACACAATGTTAGGCAGCACCAGTTGCTGTCCAGGACCCGAGGGAAAGCAGCTGCTACTCCCGCAGTATCATCTGACTCAACTTGCCAAGCTAAATCCTCTGGTTCTTCTCAGTGTTGCCCGATTTCTTCTTCTGTATTTTCAGGTTCAAACAAATAACCCTGAATTTCATCCTAAACATCTGTATCTCTGGCAGGTTCCATGTTAATTCTCATCTACACTGTAGTTATAAAGACATTAGGTTTGGCTTAGTTTAGCTTTTTTAGTTTTGTAGTTCCACCAAGCAGTTCACAAAATTAATACTTTTTACATTGAGCTATATTCAAAACAATCTCCATCACTTACGATGTCTATCTAGCACTAGAAACACGAGTTAAGTTACTGTAACAACACAGGTAGGCTATAAGTCTAATTGTACTATTCTCAAGTGTAAATTTTGCAAGTACAGGACAATTCAAATAAAAGTAAAGAAGTAAACTTGGTAATTTATAATGTAAAATGTACACAATAAAAGTGCAGTGAAGTAAATCTCTTCTTTACAAAGGTGGGTTTTCCAGCGTATGGTTATAAAATCTGCTACACCAGTTACCACGCTTTTTCTGAACACCTACAATATCAGCATTAAAGAGTCGTGCATTGTTACCATTCTACAGTTTGTTTACAGCAGACACAATCAAATATGTCAAAGTCATGGCCAACATCAAATAAAATTACATGATATCTACAAGTGGGAGGCTATTCTGCACCACCCTAATGCTTTATTCCCTGATGTTTTCTACTTTGTTTATCTCAATCAAGAATCCTGGGCTACCAACATCAGTCCTCCCAGTCCGTCCCACAGCAAGAGCAATGACCTCAACACTGCGGTCTGCATGGGCTGGATAGAGTGAACTACCTGAATCCAGAAGGCTGACTTTTTATGTACACATGTGCACATACACACTAATACAAAAACTGATCTTAATCACTTCTGACTTCTCACATGATGGAAAGCTTGCGCAGCCCTTTAAAAAAAAGTAGGAAAAGCAGGACGGAACGCTGTGGCTGTACAGGAAGTGTCATGAATAGTTCATGGGAGTTTTTCCTGAAGGCAGCAACATACCTGCCTCTCTGCCTCTCAATGCTTGCTGCTAGGCAATACAGCGGGAACTCCTCCGGAATTACATAAGGAGCGGGAAGTGTGAGTTGTTTGCCGATATCCAGGCACACAATATGAGCGGCACTCACATGCCATTATAGTCTCTCTCACGCCTGATTGATGGTTGAGATGGAGAAATACCTCAGTCCGTATTCCCATTGCATGACTGAAGTCAGTTGCTGTGTGGAAACCAATAGTTTGTTCGACTGTAAGTAAACAGACACACAACACACACAGCCCATTTGTGAGTCTGCATAAACTTCCCATTGAAGCAGCATACTGTGGATGATTTTTCCTCTTGCAGGATTATGACCTGCCCTCTGCTGGTCAGTCCTTCAATCTGTCTGTGCAGTTAAAGCATGACCGTGAGCGTACAAGTGTGTGTGTGTGTGTGTGTGAGATAAATCTTGACTTGTAAAATGTAAAACAGACAATTCCAAGTCCACTCTAGTTGCAATATCCACTTTGCCATCAATTTCATTTCTTTTTGATGTAGAAACGTTATAGATTCTTTGTCGATTTAGTGCCGGAGACGACGCATCTCAAATTTAAGGCTCAAGTGGAAGTGGAGCACATACAGCCAAACATGTAGTCCTAAATCCCCTGTCCAAATGTTTCCATTAGACAAAGCCTTATTTAGACATCACTTGGGGCGGTGCCTTTGAATGTTTGCCTGAATGCTTATTGTGGAGTCGAATCGCAGCTGAGCGTGAAAGAACTTAATTGAAAAGGAGAGGGTTGTTGGGAAATAGACCACATTGCCTCAGTCACAGCTCACTGCCTCTCCCCTCGTTGTTTCCATCACCAAGTGGCCATAAACTGCCACTGAACTACTGTTTGGGAAGGAGGGGGGAAATTAAGAATATGGAACTACGTTTGCAAATGCATCTTTTAGTGTTAAATTAGCAAAGAAAGTGCAGTGAAGTTATTTGATGCATGTACAATGGGCTCAATTCCCCCAGCAGTACAGGCTCTGACATGGGAATACACACACAACTATCATGCTAATAAGATCATGCATTAATTTTGCAAACATTTCCA
>OMLF01029212.1:14869-25773 GCA_900302615.1 Holocentrus rufus
ACATTTCCACCCTGACTGTCATTTCTCCGACACCTGCACATATATCTTGTCCCAGAAGCAGAAGACAGCTAGTTCTACATTAAAGAAACCATTGAAAAAAGCCTATATGTTGCAAACACCGCAGCTATACGAAACAAAAAGGCAATTTCTCCACCTGCTTCCAGGTCTTCGAGTTTATTTCAAAGTGGTCTGATTGCCATGCACAGGGTCGCTGCGTGCAGGAGATGGCAGAACAAATTGCCACAGATAAATGAAAATAAAGAGAAGGTAAAAGAGGCCCATTTTCATGTCAGCACTTTCCCTCAACCACTCTGGCCATTGATTTCCAGATTAAGCAGACCTTTACACTAACATTGTTCCCAGACGCTGCTCAGAGAGCTTATTGATTGCGGTGGACAAGCAGACACCGCAGATGCATCCTCAATCACCAATAGCAAAATTAAACATGTCCTCACAATGCCTCGGGATCTAATTCCGGTTTGAAACCATGATGGGGGTCTGGACATTACTGTGCAAAGAGAAATAACAAGAGAGGGAGAGAAAGAAAGAGAGACAAACAGAGAAAGAGCGAGAAAACTTTGCCGTATTCCCACTATCTTTAGATAGTAAGGCATTGAGGAAAAATATTTCCTTTATGCAGATGGCATATGTACTCCTAAAATGGTGAATTGGTCTTTAAGTCTAAAATATTAACTACCAGATTATGGAAAGAATACTGGAAAATTGCTGCCAAAATTAGGCACTGAATGCAAGAAGTCTAATTTTGAAATTGAACATTTTAATTAAAAAAAGAATCACAAAACAGAGTGAAAAAAATAATTGTAAAAGTTGTATAAAATCACCAAAGGCCAACATGCAGTCAAACACTGGTTGTTGTATTTTGCAGTGAATTTGTCCAAGTTGTCTGTTCCTCCTCTGCTGAAATTGGAGTTCAGAATGAGCTGCGGCTTCATCTGCTTTCTTGCACTCAGAGATGCAGGTTTGTAATTTAGGCTCATTACAGGAAAAAATCGTGTTTTTCTTCGGGCGGTATGAGATAACTCTTTCTGTTTCCAGGGAAAGTAAATTCTCCTATTTTGTATCTGACTGTTGGCAGCATGATCAGGTTTCTTTTCAGCCGTTCAAATTCAAAGGCAGTGAGATGTGACAAAGATGTGAAATCATGATGTAGCAGTTCTTGACATATATCTTGACATATTCTTGACATGTATTGTGGAGAGAGCGAGAGAGAGAGAGAGAGAGAGAGAGAGAGAGAGAGAGAGAGAGAGGCAGACATATACATAAGTCTCAGTATTTATCAAGACTGCAAAAGAAACACTAAATGCAGAGGTGGACATTGAACCATCCACCAGGGACAGGCCCTTATACTCGGATGCTCAGTGTGCTACTCCAGACTAGAACCGTCTCAAAGGCAGATTAATTCTCAGGCTTAATTATTAACAAACATACAGTCAACATACAGTTACAGCCTCTTGCATGATGTGTTGCGAACACAGAAGCCAGTGGGCAGAATGTGTGGGATAGGATCTGCATACCATATTCACGCTTTCTGTGTGTGAGCATGATGTGCTTTAAATTGCTTAACATATAAAATATGCATTCACTTTTAAGTAGGTCATCACAAGAGTAGGAGATCTGAAAAGGTTGTTGATGTAAGTACTGTATATACTGTATTTATATATGTACAGTATGTTTGTATGGGTGTATTTGTGTGTCTTCCATTAAATAGGTGAGGTGAGTGAACTTTGCATTGAAGAGCTGCTTATCGAAAAGATCTTCAGCAGTCATCAAAGGAAAGTTTCAGTGTCCTGTGATCTAAATGCTGTTTCAGAGGCTTTTCCACTCCGCCATGAATAAAATTCAGGGGGTAACAAATGGTATCTACTGTGCTGTGTGTGCGCGTGCATGTGTGTGTGTGTGTGTGTACGTTTTGTGTTCAAAATATTGACTTTGCCTGTGATCAGGAGAGAGAAGCGACACAGTACGCGGCGACGAGGCAGCACGCTTTGCTTGGCGTGCCGGCAGCCCCAGTGAAGTGTCAGGGTGATCGACGGTGGTACGTTGCAACCCCCTGTTGAGGCGCAGCGGGGGGGATGTAAAGGTGAGGTTCTGGGTCTCAGGGTCCACAATGTGGACCCCCCGGGGAGGGTAATCACCATGAGGCCAGCCGCAGTCAGCGCAGCAGTGGCCCCTCGTCACAAAGACACTCCTCTCCAGAGACATGGCTGCGCCTTTGTGCTCCCACACACTCTGAGTGTGCCTCACTCCGGGGGGCTTGAGAGGCACCACAGGGTGCCCATTAAACCATTACGAGTGGAGAAGAGCCCTGACAGCCCGATACACAAATACACACAAACACACGTACACACACACATACACAAAGCATTATAAACCTACGCACATACTGTAAATACACAAGCTCCCTGGGATAACAAAAGCACAGTATTATTCACATAGCCAGTGTCAGCATTTTAGATTTTGAGCGGCATGCCGATATGTTGGGTTTTTTGGGTTTTTTTTTTGCTCATTCACAAAGTCACTCATTCACAGGAGTGACAGTTACCTATCCACAGAGCATCGGCTAAGGGGAGGGGTTAGCTTCTCAAACATATCCGCAGACGATCCTCCACGCGGTGCTGCCTCCTCCCATCTTCACTGTGGTTGGTACAATTTGTCTCAAGTTTACAGTGAATCTACAAACCAAAAAACAGGTCTGGAAATACTTGAAAAAAGCAATTAAAAGCAAGTCACTTGTTGCCTGTGATATTTGCTATGATGAATTAAAGATAACCTGCTGTGCTGTTGAGATCATTAATAAAGCTAATAAATGTATTAATTAAAGCAAAAGTATCTATGTTAACACGCTTGTCTTTGAACTCTGCAACTTCAAACATTAAAGAGTTCTAGTAGTTTTAAGAAAATCAGCTTTTCCTCATTAAATTATGAATTCATACAGTCAGATAATCTCAGATCATCTCCTATAAGTATATAATAATGTTTGTATCATGCATTGTCCTTGACTTATTGTGTTCACCAGAATGTGTCGACACACAGATGCACGTACAGTCATCACCATGGCGACACAATGTCCTGCATACCATGTATCATGTTGGCAGAACATAAAAATGTCTGATACAGTGCCCAGCGTCTATTGTTCACTATCATCATTTAGCTGTGAAGTGGATATAAGCTGCTGTGTGTTTTTAGTGGAAATCGCTCAATATACTTTCCACTCTGTGTCACTGGTCAACAAACCATTCATTAAACAATGGTCACTGAAACATAATTTTGTTAATGACTATTACAAATATAGATGGGAGGCTATTTTGCTTAATTATGGTTAATATTTAATCTTATCCATGTAATAATATTACAGGATTAAAGGCATTTACAGCGTGAATAGGGATAAACACTCTAAGAACTGAAAATGTTGGAGCTTAATCCAAAATATGAAATCTGGAACAAATTTTCCATGCCTGTTATTATTATGAGTTTGCCAGTTAAACCATTACTGACTGTTTCGCTTTGATTTTTAATATATCACAATGGTAAGATGGTGTGTGTGTGATATGGAATTTATGTTGTCATCCCGGGGATATTACTTGTGAACATAATTTCATGATGGGGACTCCATGGTAATCTCTACCTTGCAATAAAACTCATTGTTATTCATTTTTATTTCTCTCTCTCCTCTCTCACGCTTGAATGATACTGCGGCTTTATGAAGTAAGTGACATACTTTGCTGGCAGTGATGATGCTGTGTGTTTGTATTTAAATGCGTCTGCTCCTAAGCAGGTAAATGTCAGGCTGACCTGGTGATGTTCTACCAGAGCTGAACAACATCAATTTAAATCACAGTCAGCTTGCATGAGGGTCATGAGGGATCCACACTGGTGTGTAAATCCGCCTGAGAGGCAGTGCAGCACAAACATTTTTTCTATTGATTCAATTTCTGTGGCTGCATCAACCCTTCCTCCACATCGTGTTGTTAAAATATATCACGGGTCAGATATATCAAGGCTCAATTTCCTACTTTCAGATGAAGCCCTGCGCTGTTATTCATTTTCACGTTTACAGTGTGAAAAATAACTTCCCCAGACTTAAAAAATTGCGCAGGCTCGATAATCCATCACAGTTAACATGGAGCCTTATTTAATTGTACCCGAGTGGAGAATTTTCATATCAGTGCATGCATTCCATTACGTTCCGCTTACTGTCAATCACCTGACACCCACAGGAAGACATGGAAGTCTGCCAGGAAATAATCCCCCGGCAACATGTCGCCTTACAAGCTTTATTGTCACTTCCATGTCTTCTTTCTTAGATGTCTTTGTTAGCCAGGATTGCAATTAATTTAGAACTAGGTGAGACTGCTTTTTTTTTTTTTTGTTTGTTAAGAGTCAGAAAACAACACATAATAAGAACATAATTCAGACAATGGGGCAAGATGCACTACTTTAACGCTATAGTACAACAACAGACAAATAAGTAAACTACTGCTGAGTGGGTTCATAATGGTTATAAATTCAACATAGTGATCAATAGATATAGACGATGAAAAACAGCCAATTAGGAAAGAGGAAGGGTCATTGATGACATCGCCAATTGGGAATCAAGAAATCTCTACAGTGTCTGATGAGATGTTAAAGATGTCACTGAAACTATCAGCGGAATCAGCGGGTAATAAATGAGGTGGTTCAGTGACATCACCTGTCAAATTTGCTGTCACAGATCAATAAAAATAGATGAGAAAAAAACAATCAGCCAATCAGAACTAAATCCACAGATCACCAGTCCATAGGATACTTCCTAATGAGTCTGATGAGCTTCCATTCATGTTACTACAACACTGGATTACATAGAAATAGAAAACCAACAGGAAAATCTCCTGAGTCTGAGAGACCGTTACCTTTGTCAGTGCGACTTGTTGGCCTAACAAACCGTCACTCAAGCAACAGAACCTCAGGATCAACAGATACTCTATAAATGTAACATGTGTTTAAATGTGACCAGCCAATGGGAAACTCTCCCTTGAGTTTGAAAAGCCACTCATGTCAATGCAAGTTTGGGATCAATAGATACAGATGTTGAAAACCAGGACTATTTATTTGTCCATTCAATCATGCATTCATTATTTATTTATTTTTGTCTGTTTAAATCACTGGGGAAATAAATCACACACACTGTAAATAAAAAAATCTCTTCAAAGATTTCATATTTTAACAGCTAGCAAAGGCTGCTGTTCAGTAATTAAACCCCAGTGTTCAAAAATCAAGGATATTTTTTTCTCTGTCACACAAGCAAGCAGGAAAAAACACTACTCAGTACTTATGAACATATTCTGTCAGCTAGTATTTTAAATGCTCCAAAGAATCATACTAATTCGAAGGCAATTACAGACCGTGATTTATAGCTGTGTGGGAAATGCATAGCACTCTATAGAAATGATGAATAGCCTGCTGTATCCTTGAGAGTGAATCAATGCATCGAGTTCACACACTGGTGTCAGAGTGCACTACACATTCAGTACAAATGCCTGTGTTGTATATACCCAGTATAGCAATTCTCTGTATACTATATATGCTCTATATATTTATATGTGTGTGTGCAGGTGTATATGTGTGTGCATGCTCATGTATCCATAGGTAAAGTGCACTGAAGCAAATCCCAGCAGCAGCCTGAGGCCCGTCGTGAGTTTCTCTTCTTAATTTGACCGGCCTCCTCCATCTCTGTCACAGGAGCGCTGTTTTAGGATCTCACTTCCACATTATTAATAACACCGGTACATTCTCATTTGGCCTGCCAGGGGGGAATGAATTATTCTAATGGGGATAATTCTGTTACCTGTCCAATCCCCACTCCTTAACGTGCAGGTCGAGATGGATGAGCTGTGTGGCTGAGTGAAGCAGTAACATGGATGTGGCGGTCCGGGGGCTCGTGCTGTGAGCGTGTCTGCAGGGCCCGCATGCGCTGCCAGGAAAACACTTAAGCGATAAGCCACTTTTTCCTCCGGCTTTGATTCACTCAAGCAAGTGCAAAAATAAAGACAGAGAGGGAGAGTGGGTAGGGGAGGTGTGCGTGTGTGGGGCAGGTTTGTTCAGTGTGTAATCAAGTCATAACCATCGAATAAATATTAATTAGTTTATGCTGACAGGGTCCCCCGTGGCTACGATTTTACATTCACATATTGGACGTTAGCCAAGCTGCTGCTGTCCGCACATATAAAGAAAGTTGCCCGGTGGTCATGGTAATGCCTGCTTCTCTCTCTCTCTCTCTCTCTCTCTCTCTCTCTCCTGCATCAACAGTGATTCAGGGCAGGATAACCCTGCTCTGCCCGACACACCTTTGATGGCTGCGCTGCCCATGACACACGATAAAACCCAGCCACCAGTTGGCATGGCTGCACTTGGTATAGAGCCATGCTCTAATTGGAAACAGTGCCATCGCACTGCACTCCAATTACGGTTGCCATGGCAACAGCACAAAAATGGATTTTATATCTCTTGTGTCGTGATAGGTTCGAGGAAAGAGAAATTTTCAGACAGTAACGTGTACGGCATTCATCTGTTTTTTTTTTTTTTTTTCTACTTCCACACCTAAAATCCCTCAGGTGGCTCCAACTCCAGTCCATGCTTTTCTTTTGATGCCATCCTACCTAGAATTACAGTTTTGTCTGTGTGCAGTCTGAAAGAAATCTGTGTATGTAGCTCACATCTCACGCTGGCTTGCTAAGTTTAGACTTATCTAGCCTAGGGTGAGAGCACGGGTCTGTGAAGTTATTAAAGTTCAGAGTCGTGGGTTCAGTGATCCTCTGGTTATTGTCTTCAGCTGCCTCCTCTGCTTATCTCCCTTCCTCAACTTTAAATAACATATTGCACAAAGACACTCACACACAAACTCACACACACACAGAGGTACATGCACATACAGTATGCATGCACACGTATGCATGCATGAAGGCACGAAAATTCACACACACACACACACACACACACACACACACACACACACACACACAGCGATGCACACATAGAGTACAATACAGTAATTAAAGAAAAAGCGTCAGAAACTCTGTCAGCCAACTTCAAAGCTCAATCTCAAGTAACTCTTGGCACTGTACAGTGTGTGTGTGTGGGTGTGCACACAAGCACATGTGTTTCTTAACAAAAAATATGCAAAGACTATTGCTTTGTTAAATATAGCCCACTTTACAATTCTTCTGAGGATTTTTGTTCCTTCACTTAATGTCTGAGCTTTATTAGCTCAAGAAATAAAACTGGTGATTTAGGATCCCACAGAGACGGGACGATTTTTTAGCCAACAGCATCCAGACCAAATATTGAAGTAGATCAATTGAACTTCACACTTAAGGGATTTGTTTCATTAGCCATGCCTAAACTTCTGATAAAGCAGTTGAGAAAGGGGGGTCACGTTATTGTAACCACACCCATATGTATTTGAACATATGTATTTATTGCACTGGTATATAGATAGATCTCAATTTTCTGTGGATTTCCAAGTCCAATAAATAAAAATACATTACTGTAAGCCATATCTAAGTCACTGAAATATAGTATTTCTTGCATCGGTGCGAATGCAGCATAAGGTTTTTATTTCTGTAGCAGGAGACTTTTGACATACTCTGTGGTCCTGCTCCATCTCTGCTGGAAGATGCTGCCACATCAAAGGCTAAAAGGCTGCTAAAGCCCAATCATAGCTCCCCACAGAGTAGCCTGGTGTGTGTGTATGTGTGTGTGTGTGTGCGTGTGTGCGTGTGTGCATGTGTGCATGATGATGACGGGAATGATGCGACACATGTAGGCGAGGGACAGCGCCTGTGTGTTCTTGGAAACCTGCGCTGCTCCATCTGCTGCTGTTTGGCAGCCAGCTGCCTGCCACCCATCGGCCTAGCAACACCAGCAACAACTAACACACTCCGATACCATGGCAACCAGCTTCCTCCTGTGGGCTTCGCATAATGACCGACCTCCTCCTCATCTTTCTCCTTCACTTCTTCTCATCCTCTTTTTGTTAGACGTCTAAGGTCTTTTTTTGCTGAAACTAAATGTTTAAACATGTGAGTGCATATAGTCATCATTAATGTGCATCTACTTTAAAGAGAAATGCAGGTAGATATTAGAATATTAGATAAAATCACTATACAGTGTATTCACATTAAACAGATGTGCTGCATCAGTATTCTTACCTAGTCTGCTCACGTTACACACCCACACTTCACACTGTCCGTCTTGCTCTCAGTCTCGACAGACTCAATTCCATACATGTAAATATGCCCCTGCATGCAGAAACTGAACCATATTGTCATCCACAGTCTCTCTGAGCCTGAAGTGAACACACCCTGGGATGATCCCATCCATCCGGTGAGGGCTCTCGTCTCTCTCTCTCTCCTCGCCCCCTGTTGAGAGATTGATTATCAGCGCTCCGAGCTCCACAGAGCCCCACCTCACCGCCCCACAGAGACACATTCCCTTGTCTTTTCTGCAATTGGTATCTTCACACAACAACAGACAGAAAGACACACACACTTATGCACTCTCATATGAATGATAAATTCATGCCCACATCAGTTACAATTGCTCACAAAAACATAAACAAACTAGATGCTGCAAATTTGCAAAATTTGTCATATGATTTGAGGTGGAAAAATACAGTTTGCAGGAAATAGTTCCCACTGAAACTCTTTAATTCCAGAGGGCAGTGAGTTATCTTGATCTCTCTACAATTGTGTGTGTATGGCATGGTCATCAATATATTGAAACCACTAGCGGGCACATGTAGCCTAACAATAAAATTTTCTGAAACTGCTGAACCTGTTTTGACAAGTTGGTTAAAGATGGCTCCTCTAAGCTGTAACTGATATCAATACTTTTTTATAACAGACGCCTCCAGGACTTAGCATCAAATAGCAGGACTATTTGGGATACTGGTATTGTTTGAGAATATTATTATGTGAGTGGGTGGGAAGGAAAGTGCTCATACACCAAACCAGAGAAACGGAGAATAACTGAAATGCTCTTGGCCATTAAGTCAACAATTCTCACACGAACATTATGAAAGTGCATTCATTTAAAGGGCAAGGGAACCTCCTGGAATAAGGAGGGATAGGTGATATTAAGTACAAACATGCACGCATAAACATCCTCTACTGAGAACAGAAATCCTTTGAGTTTTTTTGAATTTGAGTCAGCTGAAACTAATCATAGACGCCATCGATGCAAACACACAAGAAACACACACACACACATGCAGACAGCCTCACATGCAGACACGGACACACACTCTACCTACATGCTACCTGATCTATCACCTTTCTCAACGCAAATTAGTTCATGTGAAATCTTCTAGCTGGATGCTTTGTGAATTTCCGGAGGAAAAAAAAAACACATTTTGAAGCTTTTCCTTTTCGCCTGACTCTGATCTTATTTTTGACAGCTTGTAAGCCTTCATTAACTCTTTTACAAATCACGCAGGGGGGGAAAAAAGAGTTTTTCTCAAGTAGGGCATGCAAAGAAACTCAGTCAGATCCATCCTGTGTGTACATGTGTGTGTGTGTGTGTGTGTGTGTCCCTTTTCGACTTTTGTGCCTGCATTCACTAAAACCCCATCAATCATATCAGTGGCTGTGTTGGGCTCGCATGCTTTTGTGTGTAGGCCTGTGTTTGCACATCCTTGTGTGTAATTGTGCATATGTGTTGCTGCTGAAAAGTAGGCGGCAAAGATGTCTTCTTCTTGCCAGCTCACCCAGTGAGACTGGCAGACAATACTGCCTCTCTCCTTCCTAATGTAAACACTCGCTGGTATTATGCTAATCCAAGATCGGGCCATTTACAAAGCATATTTCCTCCGGCCATGCCTGGCACGAAACTGTAACTGAAACGGCTCACTGTGCCACAGATCACCTTGTATTTTGTAATACTATCAAGCTAAATGCTCTGAATGATTTGATTCACAAGGGATACAGATGATTAGGCTGGTGAACGTATTCTGAAATATTTCTCATTTTCACGCAGCCTGATAGAGCAGGAGTGAATCAGCAGACAGGAGAAATATCAAATGGAGGAAAGAGTGGGGTTATTGAGGGTGATTAGGGAGGAGATGATGACCATATTAATGATTATGATTATGATGAGGAGGAGGAGGAAAAGGAGGAGAAGAAGGAGAGGGGTGACGTGGATGATGAGTTTTATGCTGTTACAGCAGTTAAGATGCTGATGATTATAAGCATCACACTGGTCATAGTGGTAATCATGTGAGCGTGGTGACAGAAAGACGGGAAGACAGACAGAGGAACAGGGAGGATTGCTGAATGCTGATGCCTTGGAGCCAGCAGGTTCAGCAGGTTCAAGGGTCTCCCCGAGGTCTCAGCACCACTTAGAAAGCTGATAGATAGATGGTCAGGATATCAACATCCGGGTTCATTTGAGCTCAGAGGCTGAGCCGTTAATGGGGACCCAAGCCGCAGATCTCCAAGCATGTGCATTATTGGTCTTAATCACGAGTCCTGCTATTGACGAATGGGATCAACATCGAATCGCCAGAGAGGGAGAGAGAGAGAGAAAGGGGGGTGGTTTGCGGGGCTAAGGCAATTTCCACAACAGCACGCTACTTGTGCGAGGCACGGCGATAACAATCACGCGGAGATACAGAGCGCAGATATGACACGGGAGTATAAAGCTCGGGAAAGCTTGTGCCAGAGGGAGGGAGGAAGGGAGGGAGAGAGCGAGCGATTACGCTTGGGAGATGAGACCAAGAGATAGCAAAACAGGAGAGCCAAGAGAGAAATTGAGAAAGGGAGTGTAATGGTGTGGAAGAGGAGGGGAGACAGTTGGACGGGGGGAGAGAGAGAGAGAGAGAGAGAGAGAGAGAGAGAGAAACCGAGATC
>OMLF01029226.1:3832-15157 GCA_900302615.1 Holocentrus rufus
TATGTTATTATATTATATTGTTATATTATTTCATATCATCTTGTTATTATATCATTATATTATATTGTTTTACATTATATTGTGTTATGATATATATAAGTTGGTCTATTTCCTATTAATGGGACTTAATAATACATTGAATTACTGATTATATATGTCTCAAAATTTATGATAAAAAGGGGAATTTCACTCCGTCATGCCTCCTAAAGTGACTTATTACATTACATTACATTTTATTACAACATGATGTGTATTTGTCTCCCAGAGGTGCCAGGCTTCTCCCTATACACCCGGTACGAGGCGGAGGAAGGGGTGGCAAACACTCTCTTCTGTTTTGTCAAGTATTTCTACCCCCCCACCGTCAACATCACATGGACCAAGAACAAGGTGGTGGTGACAGAGGGGGTATCGAACCTGCGTTACCAACACAACAAAGATGGCACGTTCAACAGGATTTCCACTCTACATTTCATCCCAACAGAGGGAGATACTTACTCCTGTACAGTGCAGCACCAAGCCTTGCAAGAGCCCGTGACCAGGAGCTGGGGTGAGAGAGAGACCTGCAATATCTGAAACTTTTATATTGTCATTATTTAACTTTTATTTTACCAGGAAAATATACATAGAAATTAAAAAAATATTTTGCAAGGGTGTTCTGTCCAAAATGGCATAAAATAAGCGAATGTGAATGAATACAAGTGAAACTGAATTTAACCTGTTATGGACTTAATCATCTATGTCTTTTTAATGTGTGAAAATGCACAAAACATCATCACTGAAAATGCAGTAAAAATAATTGTAGAGCTTGTCATTTCCATCTACCCATCCCTTCTCTACCTTCTGCCCACTATTATGTGTCAGTAGATTCTGTCTTCTATCATTTTCCACCATGATAACGTTTGCTGTCATTTGAAGCAGACTTACGTAAAAGTTAAGATAATAGCTAAAAATTTTTAACTGAAAATGTAATATCTCAGAAAGCAAGTTGACAAAAATAGAGGGAGGCTCTGTGTTCTGACATTCAAAAACATTGCACTGCTTATCCTCATATATCGTATTTACCCACGTAAATACGCACAATGAATTTGTATAGTGGAAATATGTTTTGTCCTGTCCCATAAAACTTTCTCCCCAGGATTTTGTCACAATCTATGATTTCAGGTAATAGGCCAGATGTTTTTTTTTTTTTTTTAAACATAAAAATCTTACCAAATGCTGCTTTAAAGATTAACCTTATTACTTTTTGACTAAGGCAAACTGATAAAAACAATTTGCTCTCTTTTGTCCACAGAGCTGGAAAACAGCGAGAGCAGTGTTCGCCCTGCAGTCATCTTCTTTGGAGTCAGCCTAGCTTTGAGCCTGGTGGGAATTGGGATCGGAACCCTTTTTTTCACCAAGCAGCCAAATTAATGGTGTCATCTGAGATTTTCAAAGTAATTCAAATCCATTTACCCAGTTAGATTCCTTGACTCACCCTGTTAGTTGCTGAATTTTGAATATTTTCTTCTCAAACAACCAAAGAAATGATGTCATTTCAGAGATATTAGTCAACAGCAGGTAGCAGGCAACCCTATAAGCTATATTTTCCCTTTTTTGTGGTGCAATACAGTAATCTTTAGTTATGCATAAAATGTGATTCAGTATCAAAGTAGTTATGTTACAGCTAGATTAAGTTCTAACTAACTCCTCTCCTCAAGACTGAAAAACCTCTTTGGTGGTTAATTGCATGTTTTCAAATACCTGCTGGAAACACTAGCACATCACAAGTACAAACTTCTCAGCTGTTTTAGTCTTTTGAGTTTGATTTTGGTCCTGAATCTAAGTGGGTTTATCCCTTCCGCTGCATCCCTGCTGTTGGCATGTAGCAGTAGAAACACATCACACTCTGAGCCATATGATGTAAATATGCGCATAACAGAAATATTAAAGAATAATAATAAAGAATAAATAATTGCCTTGGCACTGGTGATGCAGGCTTCCTCATTTGTCGTATGACAGCTTTCCAGTGTGAGGTTTGACTTTTTATAGGGACTGGATTTTTTTTACTTTCTCAGTAGAGAGAACAATGTGATTTAATGTTGTTCAGTTTTATGCAGCACAATTGTAAGAGGGTTTCCCAACTCCTTGTCTAAAGCATTTGACTCTGTAGACTATTCTGTTCTTCTAGACAGGCTTAGATAATCTGGTTTTGACTCTGATGCTTGTAATTGATTTCAAAATTACCTCACTGAGCTATAGTTGCAGATGGACATCACTCTGACTTTCTTGCCATTACCAGTTCTGGGGGCTATTCTTTTAATGCTATACATAAATGATCTAGGTACTTCATTTAATAACAACTCTATCCGTTTTTATGCCAACGACACCATAATTTATGCTTCTGCTTCCACTATTGAAAAGCTCTCTCTGATTTATATCTGATCAGATCTTTGCACTATTCAAACTGAATTTCAGCAATCACATTTTTTTCTACATGTGATTAAAACCAACATACAATCTTCTCTACTTTCTTCTCCATTATAACAGTAAATGGGCTACAGATAAAAACTGTCCATTGCTACAAGTATCTAGGTATTTGGTTAGACAGTAAATGAACTTTCAGAACTCATGCCAATGAATTGGTTAAAAAACTAAAATTCAAACTGAGTTTCCTTTTTAGAAATAGGCAATGTCTAACAGGTAGTCATAGACATTAGATTGTCCATGCTACATTTTTATCTATTCTTGACTATGCGGATGTTATTTATATGCAGGTCTCTACCCACACATGAAAACTTCTTGATGCAGTTTATCACAGTGCACTGAGATTATAACTGGTGATGGTTTTAGGATTCATCATTATGTTTTGCATAGCAAGGTTGGATGGCCTTTGCTTGCTACAGGTAGAGAGCAATGTTGCCTTGTATTCAATTATAAAGCCTTGGTAAATAAGCAGCTGTTATACATTTCACCACACTAAATAATTCCAGTTATCATACTCATTCACAACAGTACATTACTTAAGATATTCCTCTCATGAAAAAAGAATTGGGGAAGTCAGCTTCTTCTATGTACCCTTTAAATGGAATAAACTGCTGGAAGGACTCACGTTGGACTGTCTGCTCTCCTTGGGGGATTTCAAATTGTTACTATTTGATACTGTATGTGATGAATGTACCTTTTTCTACTTAATTTTTGTTTGTCCTTGCTTTTGTCTTTTGTTTGATTTTTGTAAACTTTCATGTCATTGTCTTTATATTTTTACAGGTTTCTCTTGTGAATGAGATTTTGATCTCAATGAACTAAATGTTTAAATAATGAACATAATATTCTGTGGAAATATTTTCAAATTGATTGTAGGATTATCTGACTGTTTTTATAAGGGCTGGGGCAATCAGTTACTTGTGCTAAAAGGGTCAGGTTACAGTTACTGTAGTTTAAAAGAAAGAGTCGTTCACGAACCGCACATCAGTGGTTGTGACTCACCAGCGATAAACAACATCCTCATCATTCACAGCAAATGTTGGTTTGGAGGTTCATCATGAAAATCTCTGCATACCTGTTATTTCTGCTCCTTCTCCCTCCGTCTGTAATAGGTGAGTAATCCTAATCCTTCTGTTTTCACGTCTTTGTTTGAGATATGATTGAAGAGTTTGATTCTTACGGTGCCTGCTGTTAATTTTATATAACCACTGTTGTTTTTAAAAAATAGATGTTTAGATTATATTAACTCAGTTTCTCACAGAAAAAAAACTGAAGTTGCACAATATACAATGAGATCCACAAGCAAACTGAATGAATACATTTTATTTTTTTCTTCTTAAAGCGAAATGACACATTAACTATGTTGTTATACAGTTAGAGCTATATTTAACATAACTATAATTAACATTTCCTTTTATCCTAAGCTCTCTTCATTTAAAGTAGGAAATGTTCAATATATTTACTGTTAAGCAAGGTCATCATTGGTACTTTGATTAGATATGAGTGAAAATGATCAGTTCCCTGTGATGGACAGAACAGAAATAATTTCACTTTGGTTCACTCTGAACGTAACCATCATTTTTTGTTTTGTTTTGTTTTATTTCTGTTTCAGTTCAAACGTTCCAACCTGTAACTGTAACTGTCAAACTGGTTTGAACCAAAACAAATAACGATTCATTAATTTGCTTTTTTTTTAATCTTTCAAAACGCTGATACGACTTCTCAGCACACTCTGCATGCATCAGGGTGTGAACACACCTGCGTCTTTTCCCCAACCGCCACTCCCTTTTTTACACAGAATTTCATGGGAAGTGAGCGCTTTGCGGACGCACTGTGGCTGCTCTTGAAAACGTGCTGGACCCAGCACATTTTGAAGTTGAAAACAGCTAAACTTTTTCAGAAAAAGTGCTCTGATGTCAACCGCTTTTTTATCAACCAACCAGTGACTTCGAAGAATGTCAGGGGAGAGCCCTGACTGTAAACAAACAACATGGAGATAGGGCAGAAAATACCGGTAGAGAGACTTGCTTTGTATTTTGTGACCCCCTGAGCTGTATGACATACAGCCACACAGAGACAGTGTGTGAGACTGGGAGATTGTGGGGAGTAACATTATCCAGTAAGTGTTACACAGAAAAGTCTACTGTTTTGCTAGCCACAAATACCTGATAATATTACTTCTGCCGTCAGTACCTGCCTCTCAACTAGCAAATGCTTTGTCACCACGTTTAATAAAGTTTGCAGAAAATGTAAACAATATAGCTAACTAGCTAACTGGTAAAATCAGCTGAGCCAAGGATGGGCGGTGTCACGATGTCACTCAACCCACTGGCACAGAAAGCACTCTGCAGCATTTTTTATTTTAAAAATAGGACGCTATGTGTGTTCACGCCCTTAAAGATGTGTGTTCACAGAGTCGCATGCTGCATAAACACCACAAGACTCTTTGTATGTTAGTCTTTTTTTAATAGAAATGTGCCAACTCCTTAACCATTTCCTCTTTTTTTAACTGTTTGACGCACCAGCGATATGAATGATTAGTAAGAAATGAGGAACATGGGTGTTATCATTGTCATCACTGTACTCACTGGAGAACAATATACAATGTCCTCACAGGGAAACAGTGAACTGAACCTGAAAATCTCCATGGCATCAGTCAGTAGGAGAGGGAAGAGGTTTCATCAAGCCATGCAGTGCTTGATATCAGTTCATGCCAACACCCCAACTACCACAGCACTAGTTAACTGGACTGTGGTAGCAAATGTGCCAAATGACTCAACACTTGGGAATTATTATATTATTAAATTGTTCGCCAGAAAGCAGTGTTGTGTCTGTGCAAATGTCCCCTGTGTGTGCAGATGGAGTTCAAGCTCAAGTTTATTTAGAGCCTCAAATCAGTGTTTCCAGTCTCAAAGGGTTAAACAGGCCCACGAGTTTACAACAAACAAAACACTCCCTGACCAGACACTCCCTGAACCCTTACATTGCGCAAAAAAAACTTCCCTAAATACCCAAAGATAAAAAGGGAAAAAAGGGACGAAATCTTGTGAAGGAGCACATAGAGAGAAAGCCCTTTCCTGCCCGTCAGGAGTGCAGCAGGTGAAGACCAAGTTGGGAAATTTTCATTTGAAATTAGATGATTAGACTGACTCAAAAATAAAATCAAAGTTGCAAAAATTACAAAATGTAGAGTCACAGAAATGAAATTTGCTAATTACAGAAGGTAAGAAGAACTGAGATACAGAAGATATGAAATGAGGCAGTTGGGTGGGGGGTTACCTGGGAGGAGCATGAAGTAGAGCTGATCTGTATGTCTTATCCTAAACCAAACCGCAGTATTGAATAAAAACTAAACCAAAATAGAACGTAAAATTTCAACCTCACTCCGTTTATTTCCAGATTGCTCCACAGACAAAAATGACTACTTCACATACGCCGCCTTCCACTGTGTGGTATACTCCTCGCAGCCAGAAGACGTGGAGTATGTGATCGACTGGTATTTTAACAAGGAGATAATGATCCAGTACAACAGCACTGTTGGGAGGTGGACCGGATTCACACCTGCTGGACTGATCACTGCATATCTGTTTAATTCAAACAAGAACGAAGTCCGGGAGAGACAAGAAGAGAGGTCTCTGTTGTGTGTGGGTTTTGCTCATAGAGTTCTTAATTCATCCAAAGAAGTCGCAGGTAGGTATGCATGCATACATCGTTAAAAGTACTCCCATCTTTTCAGCAGTCTTGGTTGTTTTACGGTATGTGCTACAGTAAAGAAAAGCCATTTCTTGCAGTCGGCTAACAAGGTTTACCTTATCTGTCGCACTACACAGTTGGTGTTTTGTCGTCATTCGAAAAACTGACGTCGATGGAACAGTGAGCTCTCATCTTGAAGCAGAGAGTCTGTGGATTCATTCCATACCAAATACATTACAATCCATTAAAGTTAGACATGGTACGAAATGAATTTTAGTTCGCTTTGCCTGACTGAGGCAGGAAACACACACCCGGGTCAGTGAGATGCTGGCCAGGGAAAAACTTCAAAAGTATAATGAGACTCCACACACTCGTTGCTCCGATGCAATATTTATTGGATCAACCAAAGTTTCAACAGTCACGCTGGCTTGTTTGCTTCACCGCCCTCTTGACTGGAAGGAGGGTCAAAAGATTCAAGTGACTGACAAAGGTTTTGACCAATCAGTAAAGCATCAACTTCTTAAATTAACTTTTAAACCTTGCTTTTTAAGTTTTCTCCTCCATCGTCGCGATGACGTGCTGCAGCAGGCACATGTGGTGCACTACAAGGCCGCCTCGCACGGCTGAACGCCTTTAGAATCCAGGCAACAAAGTCTGAAACTAGCCGCCTTGTTGTCAGCCATGAGCCTTAGCAACCGCCCGCAATGTTCCACACCTGCTGGACCCTGGCTGGGCCTCCAGTGCTGCACTACATCCCAAAAGACGATGTACACTGATTGGTTGGGTCAAACATGTAGTGTGGCCTTTCTCACAGCCAAGACATGGCAAGAATATATGACCCATGAATGATGATCCGACATGGAGAGCGTCCTGATAAACAGAGATATCATGCAATCTAATCTGAACGTCTTGACAGATACAGTTGATATGAACCTCTGTCTCTCCCTTCAGCTGAACCCAGGGTGACGCTGAGGCTGGTGAAGGCCACCATGTCTGATCACCCCGTCATGCTGGTGTGCAGCGCTTACGACTTTTACCCCAAATTCATCGTAGTGATGTGGCACCGAAATGGACAGGAAGTGACCTCAGGCGTGAGCTCCAGTGAGGTGATGACAAATGGAGACTGGACCTATCAAGTCCACTCTTACCTGGAGTTCACGCCCACTCAGCAGGACAGGATCAGCTGCACGGTGGAGCACGCCGCCCTCGCCAAGCCACTGATTTATCACTGGGGTGAGGAGGGAGGCACAGCTTAACTCAGGACGGAGTACATCCATGAAAAACCTAACTTGTCCCAATGTGACACAGCCAGTGTGTGTGCAAATTTCAAATTGAAAATAATTTAGATGGTGTGTGTGTGTGTGTGTGTGTGTATGTGTGTGTGCATGCATGTGTGTGTAAATGAGTGTGTTACTTGGACAAACTTCCAACTTCACTTCTTTACTCTGAGTTATGCCAGTGAACATGTTAAAATGTGCTTTAATCAACAGATGAAAAATTCTATCAGTATTTTGGTAATCTGGCAGTCTGTGTATTTTCTATACTGATGTTTTCTTCTCTCCTTCTCTACTGTCACAGACTCTTCCTCAGATCAGTCTGACACTAACTTCCTGATTGCCGGAGCTTGTGTTCTGCTTTTCGGGGCGGCGTTTCTGTCCGCTGGACTGATCCAGTACAGGAGGAGACGGCTTGGTGAGGATCCATTCGTGATGCAATCTTTGTCAAAATAAGTGCAATCTTATCATTTTCAGACAGGAATTTGTCTAGTTTGTCTTAAAGGATAGATCTAGCCATTTTCAATACAAGGCCAATTTTCGTATCAATTGATGGAATCATTTGTTTTCTTAATTTTAATCCTTTGCTGACTTTGTTAACTTTGCTGTGTTACCGAAAACCTCGGTCTCTTTTAGGTGAGAGGGTGTCGGTGTCAGGAGCTTCACCAGACCGCAACATGGAAACACTACAGACACTACAGACACTACAGACACTAGTTTCTGGGGAAGGAAGAACGACGGGTGGGTATTAAAGGCCACAGGAGGCGACAGGTTATTGCAGAGCACACAAGAGGTCATGTAGTAAGAAAAAATACTTGATGTGGAAATCAGTAGCCAAAGATTAGTACTACAGATGTTCTGTCAGGTTAATAAACAAGAAGGTTTAATTAGAATTCCAGGTACTCAAATTAATAATTCTGTGTCCTCAAGTTATTAACCCATTGTCACTCATGTTGACCGATGGGGCCTGGCTCACAGTCGGGGCTCTCATTCATTCCAAAGGTGCTCAGTGGGGTTCAGGTCTGCAGACCAGTCAAGCTCTTCCATACCAGACTCAGTTAACTATTTCTCTAAGGACTTTTCTTTCTGCACAGGAGCAACATCATGCTGAAACAGAACAGAGCCTCAAACTGTTGCCACAAAGTTGGAGGCACATGCATTCAAATTTCCCTTCAGTGCAATAAAGGGGCCAAACTATGAAAATCAGACGTTATCTGTTGGAAGTTATATGGTCAGCACTGGCTAATGTTTGTCATGTCATAGAAAATGAGCGACTTCCTGTGAAAGTTTCTCTAGTTTCTGAGACATGATGCATGATTAGATCTTTACATGAGTTTTAAGCTGCTGTAGACATACAGATGTTTGGGAGATATATGAACATGGCTGCTAGGATGTGGGGAAATGTAAGAATTGTAAGGGGGAAATGTAAGAATTATGGTTGGATTTTGACTTATTTTCTCTCCAACAGAGACTCACCTTTGTCTTCCAGATGAGGAATTATGAATGAGAAGTGAGATGTTCTTTTTTGATGGACGCATCACCTGTTTTGCATCAAGCTATGTTGTTGCCTGTTGAAGACATCGTAATCAAGTGACTTATATAAGTCAGTTTATTTCCACTTCATGGGATGAGCAAGTGGCTTGGATGTGGACAATGTTATTTTCACAGATAACATGCCTTTGACGTTCCCTATTTGATGTGTTTAACTCCCTGCTTCACTGAACTTTAGAGAGACACAGCAAACAAACTACAATGTGATGCTGATTCATTTCAAACAAAGCCACAGAAATTAAAATTGGAGGTTGGAGTTTTCAAAAAACTGCAGACGTAGTCTGTTAAAAAGTGTGTTAGGTGCACAGTGTAACTCTAATAATTCAGAGGCCATGGCAGTTGAAATTTGGCAGAATACTAATTAATACATCACTGTTGTATTAAAAGAGGTGTGAGGTTGTAACGTGACAAACAACACAAACGCACAGATCTGTGCAGCAGTCGGTGAAGACAAACATCAGAATGGCTTGTGTACGTGGTACAGTTTGCAAACTTGTGATGTATTTTGTTAAGCACAAGTATTTTGCTTTTCACCTTTATGGAAAGTATAAACAGGATTTGTATTAGTCAAGTTACCACCTCATGAATCTACTGACAGAAGAACAGCAGCAGTTTGTGGTGTTTTGTATTTTATGAGGGAGGAAACTGACAAAAGCCCTTCAAATAGTTTTACTCACCACAGAACATTTTGATTGTATCTCTTAAGGGACAGAACTGTTTACAGCTGCAAATGACATCACAACTTGAATCAAACATATTTTGCTTTCCAACTTTGTAGTATTGTATTGTAGTATTGACATGAATTTATTATATGCTTGGCAGTTGGTAAATACACTAATGATAAAGCCTAATAATGGCACCCAATAAAGGCATTTGATCTTTTTTCATTTAAGACAGTTTCTTGTTTTTTTGTGCCACTGCTTAAAATATTTTATTACGTTTTATATTTTTAAGTTGTGTGAAAAATTGAAACTTATTCTTGTACTGCATCACTACGAAATAGAAAAAAACATTCTGGTCATTTGTCATATTTTACAATTTTTTAAAGTTGCACATTATGGAGAATTAGTTAAGGTGAGACACTCACTTTCTGTTCTGACTTTAAGACTCAAACATGATTGCTGACTTTTGCATTCAGGTACAGGAAGAAAAAAAAAACATGCCTGAAGTCTCAGTGACCCTGCAGTGATCCCATCCACCCGTCACCACGGTTACACACAAGAGAAGAAGAGAGATATAGGTGTCAGGGAGCTCTGTCTCCATGACGACAGTAAACAGGTCTGTCAGTGTGACTTACACACAGGTGAAACATTAGCCGGACAGAGAAACACACACACACACACACACACACACACACACTCTCAGGACAGATGGCAGCTTCACAGGGAACGTCTGAACCGATCAACTTTGTGGATAAAGACGAAATCTGGTAAACCTGCCTGCTAATTCTCACTTCATTTGTTATTTTTTGAATGTTGTGTGCTATGCTACTGTCCCCTCAAAATATGATTCATAAATACATATTCTCACTAATTCAGAAAGATTATTATCATATTGACCCCAACTAGATGTTTACAGCAGGTAGTTTTTTTTTTTTTTTTACTTTAAATATTCCTTTTATGTTCTGTTTCTTTAAATTACATCATCAGCTGTTAGACAATTTCAAAACATATGTAATGTAACAATTTAAAAATAACCAACAGATCATACAGCGAGGCCTTATTGGTTTGGATGATTTATCGTGTGATTTAAATTACAAGTGTGCAACACAGAACAGCTGCAGCTCCATATGAACAAAACAGAATACAAGTTTTATTGAGCATCTGGAAATTTGTGTTTTGTGTCTCTGTGCTTGAATTAAAAATAAAACATGATGAAAAAGACAACACAGGGAAACCATAACATTCAGGTAATGACAACGTCCATCACAGATTTCAGTGGTTTAGTACACTGCAGTTTGTTAAAGGGACAGTAAACTATAAAATTTTCCGTCGAGTTGTGAGTAGCTGCAGTGACAGGCTGGAGGAGGTCACAGTGGGGGAGAAACCAGATCACTGAGGAGTGCATGTAAATGGGATTTTCACTGATCAGTGAAAATATAACATAAAGCATAACACAGTTTCTCTCGGATTTCACTTGTACATGTAAACATATTCACAGATCAACACAGTGATGGTAGTGCCAGAGTTGAAGAGGTTAACCTGCATCCACCTGACCATTGTGTGTGTGTGTGTGTGTGTGTGTGTGTGTGTGTGTGTGTGTGGTCGCACATGCAGGAAGGTGCGTGTTAGGGTTGAGAGAGACTCTGCTAAAGCCTGGCCGAACAAATGGGGCTTCCTGACTG
>OMLF01029256.1:8329-60614 GCA_900302615.1 Holocentrus rufus
AGTGTCAAAGTAATGACGAAGTAATGAGTTGCACTCAGGAGCAGTTGAAGCTTTGGCAGAATACTTTCCCACAGTACTAAAGAAAACCCTGACATTACATGTGTACATCAAATTACTTATTAGCTTTGCAGACACTCCATGCACCGGCCAAGTGTCTTTGCTTACATCCTCGACGTGTTTAGCAACCAGCCGAGACCTCTCGACTTCCTCAGGAGCAGCTAAGGTTAGGGTTCTGATATCATAATCATGATACAATAGTGATTTTTCTTATTTTCTTTTTGTGGAATCTACTGAAATGCACTGCTGAATGGATACTCCAGTATAAAACAAATTACATCACTGTTCTATTAGCCTAATATTAGTTCTGATAGTAATAATATAAACACTTTACCTGAAGGTGGTATTTTATCAGTACAAAAAGTTAAGTTGGCAAGTGGACAGCAATATCATCTTGTAAAAATGCATTTCAAATGATTTTTGCTTTGATGAAGAGTTTATTGAACACTACACTTTAAAATGTATTGTAATGACAAAACACAATGTGATCTTGCTAAAACTTGACCTGTTCCTTAGAATGAAACGGACTTGAGGTTACCTGAAAGGAGTTATGAAGGCATCTGTTACAGTAGTAGGCTACAGAAATGCCCTCTATAAGCAGAAATCCCTTATAAGCACACTCAAAAGCAAAGCATATTTCTGTTTGTCAACTGGTGACATCGCAACTTACAGTAATACCTATTACAAATAAAGATATGAGTTTTCTGGAACTGAGATACAAACTGCATAAATTACAAAAATATCAAGGAGGATGAGGGAACACAAGGATCTTAATACAGACATGATGTTAGACCCCAAACAGATGAGGTAACAGACTACAGAAGGTAGAGTCTCTCAGTTCACACATTAGATATAAAGGGTAGATTGTGCTATGATCATGGCAATAGAAAATGCACACGTTGAGGCACAGTGACAGCCATATATTAAACATACAGTACATGGATACGGAGATACGCTCTCACACAAGCTCACTTAAAACAGAAAATCACGCATTCACACACACACACAAGGACACGCACACACTCCATAGATATGGTGGCCGCTCAGCTGCTACAGGCAATCAAGACAAAGCATCGTGTTACAGAAGCCCGATGACTCTGCTCATTCCTTCCTGGCTGAGCCTCCACTCTCTGCCTCACATCCCTCCGATAAACAGGACAGCACGCCAACTTAACTTACCAGGCGAACTCCACGCTCCGCCGCCTTCTATTTTACAAGGGGCCCCAAACCCACTGAGCTTCCGCCTCTGCACACCCCCACCCACACTTACATACATCTGCCCCCCCGCTACTTGACACCTGAGGCTCTAAATCTCCCTTTCATACTACTGAAACATCCATCATTCCTCCTAAGCCCCATCACTCGGGCTCCCATCAGCTGCGCCCCCTCCCTTTTCTCATGCACACACATACACACACACAACAATGCATCTACTTCAATCTGTACTTTCTTTTTCTGCCAAAAATATCCTTTAGCTTCATTACCTTAAACAACTAGGTTGCTTTCCATCTCTTACGAGTGAGGCATCCTGGGCCATCTTACTCCTACTTTTACTCCCTCCCTCCCCTGCTCAGGCTCTAGCCTCCCCCTCATCATCCCATTTCAAGACCCCATTCTGGGAGTCATGGGCCCCGCTGCCTTGGATGGCAGGCCAGCCTTAAAATACACATCCTGAGCATGGATTTGTTTCTCCGTGGCTTATAGGAAACATTTCCTGATCGCATTATGTCACATCATTAATCGAGAGGCCATCAAAACTGATCTGTTAAAACACGAGGTACTTGGCAAAAAGCTTGGCAATCTCAAAAAAAAAGAAAAAACAAAGAAAAAAGAAATGAAATGAAAGGTCTTCTCTGAAATGCACTAAGATGGTACTGGGTTGTCTCCTGTGTCGATTCAGTAAATAATACTTTTTGGCACCATGATAACATTTGTAGCTAGGTCTGTTAGTGTACTTTTCTGCACACGCAAGTGCCAAGGGTAAGAGCATAAACTTAGAAATGAGGATATTCAATATCAGTCAAAATAGATGCTGTATATCAGGCCCATGCTCATCACTGAATATATTTAACCACAATATTAGTTACGAATGACGGCCTAAAAAATATAGAATCCTGTCAGAATTTCAGTTTCATTAAATACAGATACAAGCAAATGGTTTCATCTTAGTGTTTGATCAAGTATCTGACTGAAGACAATCATCTCATTTTATGACAGAGCTCATTTGGTCTCTGGAGGAAATCATAACAAGGACAGGTGGCAAAGTGTGGATGAGAGAGGGAATTCAAGATTTCTGAAGCTATCTCAGACAGTAATATATATGTTAGCCTGCATGTCAGTGAAGGCCACGATGCCATGTGACATTCCACTTGAGGGTCTAGATGGGGTAATGCACACACCCCTTCGTTACACTAGCCGGCCATGGAATGTGAATTCCTATATTCCTATCCGGAAACTAACTGAAGCAGATTTAGGCTTTTGCTGAAAGGGCAGCAAAAGTTCATACAGCAAGAGATGCTGTACTATATACCCGTCAACATGTAAGACACTTAACTGTGGCCTGCTTCATTTCACTGGTTTTCAGTGTCTGGGGTGTTAAATAGTCACAATGCCAAATGTCATCAGTGAAATGTGTGACCAGAAAAAGGCTCTTAGTGCATACATACAAGTATAAAAAATACTGCTTCAAATTCTTGCCTACTTCTTGGTTTGCCTTGAGAAATAATAATGCGCAATTCTTCATTGTTCCTAATGTGGACAGCTATGATTTTATTGAGAAAGTGATACTATAGATGGTTCATGTACCTTAACTTTTTTCTGGTTTCGCTTTGGTGCAAGTAAAGACATGTCAGCATGTCAACATGGAACTAGCACACATCTCAATCCCCTCACTATACAGGCCTGACCATGACTGGAATGTAGTTAAGTTGTAAACGAAAGATCTACAGAGCAAACAAGGGCTTTTATCCACACGTCCTTTGACATTTGCAGTGCCCCTGTTCCCCTTTTTTCTCACGGGGTCAAATCGCAGCACTGTAGTTCGCTCTCTCCCAGCTCTCTTCAACACCCTGTCACCCACCAGTTAACCTTGTATTTCAAACCCTATAGGGGGCCACATTAACAGACTTCTCCATCTGTTACTACTTACTGCTGTGTCATTGTATGTTGCTGCAACATATAGTGGGAGGCAAGGTACATACTTCAAACCCATCATAACTACATCAAATCTATAGTGACACTGAACATGATGAACTTGTTCATGCAGTCAGTAATGTTGTGGTCATTCCCATGTGTTACTTGGTTTGGTTATTTGTTATTTTATCTTAAGCAGAAATGAGCGTAGGGCTCAGCAGTATCAATAGGAATATCAAGTATGGTATTCTCACATGCATTATGTCCATGCTGAGGACAGCTGCTGTCATTCATGGTATGCCTCTGTCGCTGCATACCAAGGAGCTGTGAAGACCTAGAGCGAACTGCCTGCTGCAGACAACAGATGGCTATCAAAGACATACAAGCCCACTGAAATTTAAATCCCAAATTTACTTTGAGACCACAGCCAACGATGTGTGTTTTTGGCTGTTGAAGGATTTATGTGAAAAACACAATGATTTCTTCTTAGTCTAACAATAATTTCTGACAATAGCATGTCAGACAGACACCTGTATAGGCTTGTTATATCAAATAGTCAATATGCTGCAATGGTTTGTGTGTGGTCCATGTTTGCTGTTCTGTTTCTTGCTCCAATTTCTACCCAGGCATACTGTCTTTTTTTGATATAAATCTAATCTAAATATATAAATCTATCTATCTAATTCTACAGTCCAAACTTTGCCAGCTTGGAGACCAGGACAGCAAGACAATTTCACTGTAACTACAGAACATGAAATGGGATGTGAAAATATTTTCCATGTGTGCAAAAAAATGGAAGAAGAGCAACATTATTGGATTGATAACATATTAGTAAAATGTTGCCAACAGAACCTGAGCTTTTATCATTACGGATGCTAAAATAGCAGGTTAAGAAGCCAAATTAGTCGATGACTAGCCATATAAAACAAATCTGGAAGCTAGAAATTTAACAGTTTTGGTGTAAACATGGTAATTTTAGGACACGTTTTTTTGTCTCGTGGTAGAATGACATTCCTGTAACCCGGTACTCTTAACACAGCGAAATTTAACAATCCAAAGGGATTTCTTGTACCTCATACTGACCCATTTGGCCCTCTGCACTCACAGTACAGAAACTGGAGTAGACTAGATGTGGATGTGACATGGAGAATATTCCATCCAGTTTGTGAGAGACCAAAGGGAGCTATTATCATATTCATTACACCAATCAAGTCCTTCGAAGGGCACTGCGGTCTGGAAAGGGGCTGTTTTTGTATTACAAGTGCAGTGAACTTGAACCAACCAAACATATGACGATATGATGGCCTGATGTGACCACCGTACAGAGTAAGTTATCAGAGACAGTTATTTCAGTATCACTCACGTCATGTGATATACTGTGAAATTATCATGGGATCAGTCAAAACCAGGGGTAGATAAGAACTGCGACAAATTGGAAAACTCAGTACCTGAGACAGTAAATTTTGAGGAAAAAAAATGTTTGCCTTATCTTTAACCTTACTTCACCCTTTGACTACTCTGGAAAATACGAAGGACTAGCCAAGTAGTCACATGGGTTTACTTGGTGAAAGAAACTCAAAACCAACACCTTCTGCGTCCAAGAACATGTGATGAGAAATACACACACACACACACACACACACTCACACACATACACACACTCAAGCATAGAAAGACAACTACTACATCGTCACAAATGAATTCATGTAGCACCTATCATATAGTGTTGATTAAAATAAGATATTCAGTGGACAATACAATACAGAGACAAGTCGCCCTGAATAATCAGATAAACATGTAACATAAGCATGTAATGACAAATCAAATACAATTTGCAAAGCCCAAAGGAAAGTAAGAGCACCACCTGATGATCCCCATCTATCCTGAAATCTGCGTGGGCCCTATTGTTAGGACTCCACTGTAGGGACCCATCCTGTTACTTAACAGTTGATGTACTGTTGACAGGATCTAATATGAACAGAGAGCTAACACTAATTTCCATGTCTTCCAGGGTGTACAAGGATCCACTTTGCCTGGGGCCTGACTGTCTTCATAGTCCCACGCCTCTGATATGGGCAACATGGATTAGCGGCTGAGAAATGGTGGGGTATGAGCATCCACAGCATCACAATATCTTGCCCATTTGCCATGAAGACAGGGGCTAAAAATAAAACCTTTCCCCCATGGGGGGAGGCATGGTGGAGGATTGAGAAGGTTGAAAGAGTCGGCGCTAGCCAAAGGACCGTTTGCAACCGACATGTGCCTCAGAAGAGACATTTACCTGGCAGGTGAAGGACATGGGCTCTTTGTGATGCTCATGTGCAATCTCTCCAATCACAGGCCGCATTGTACCGCAACACTAGCACAGCACATGTCCTGTTACTCTGCATACACACATCTACAAATGTGCACACCAACATGCACACACAAACACACACACACCCTCCACACATTCACACATTTGAAAACACTCTTGAGAAGCTATAAATCTACCAATCCCAAATTTGACCTAAGCTCAATTACATGTCTATGTTTATTATTAGATAAAAGCTGGACATATTAATATGTGCTACTGCCGTTCATTTCTTTGGCATTGTCTGTGATCAACTGATTACTTTGTGTGCAAACACAACAGAAAATGTACAAGGTTATGCAATAAAAATATAAAAATCAATCAGAAGAGTTTTTTTATGAGACAACAGTCAAATAATTAATAACTGCATGAGTTAATTAAGTTATCTGAGAAGCCAAGTAACTTCTGCATCTCTTAAATGAGAAAGGGAGGAAAACCCAACTATTACTCAAAATTATTCTCTATTTTCCCACCGCCAGCTTAATCAAGCTCTGATGATGCAAAATCAGGCCATGTCAAGACAGAAACTGAAGCATTAAAATAAAAGCGTTTAAGTTTTCGACCTAGGATGACAATAGCACACGTAGCATAAAAAAGAATAATCGAACAAAGCTACAACAAACTTATATATTAAACCCGTTTCAACTTGACAGGACGCTTTCATCTTCTGAGATATACGCAGGGCTCATCTTTACACTCCACAACCCATGCAAGACAAGGGAATTCGGGTGGCAGTTTACCTTGCACTGTAAAATGAATATTCCCACAGAATTCAAGAAACTCCTGAAAAAAATCAAGTCTTCCGTCTAGCCTTTTCCTGAGGACGTAATTCTCCCCTTCTGGCAGCCAGTGCTGGGCTGCAGGACAGCTGTTGCTGACGCAGTGGTGTCTTGACTGAAACCTGAGAGTTGCTCCAGGTAGGATCAACGCGTCCAAACCCTCTGACACTTCAGCTAAGAACCAGGTTCTCACACCTGTGCTGCTCGGTCCTCCGCACATGTCCGCTTTTCTTTCTTTTATTACAATACAGCACCTAAACGGAATAAAGCTGTTTCGCAAGGGATAACAGTTCTCTGGTCACAAATTATTCTCTGAAACGCCGACTGCGACGCAGATGAAACGTGGGATAGTGCCTGCTGCTAATCTCGATGCAGTTTATTAACCGGTGTGTTTCTGTTCACTGCATTTGCATGAAAATGTTTCAGTGAAAGGACTGATGAAAGACTTTAAGGGGGTCGTTTTCATATCTGCAAATGTTTCAATTTTATACGTCAACATCTGAATGTGTGAAATAGATTTGCAAAACTACATTAAGCAACTTTTGTGAAAAATGTACTTACGGATTCCTTACAGATACTTGATTGCGTCCCCTTGATGATCTGTATTTTACCATAATTTTGGTTTTTGCAGAGTGCATGCTTGCCCCTTGTTCTTATTACAAGCTAAATTCTCATTACAAGAATTTGGCGGCTTGTGTATTGGAAAATTTAATTGAAATGGGAGGCAGACTGGCAACCGATGCTGATTTTCTCACATCTTTGGAGAAATTCCACATTCACATTTTTTCCATTTACTAAAACAAAAAAATAATGTCTCGTGAACAATTACCTGCATTATTTGTACCAGAACAGAGCTTATGTTATTAGCTTCAGCATACAATAAAGTTTATTTCTATAACAGTAACATAAGCCTTAAATTACTCTTAGCAGCAGTACTTAGCAGCAGTACTTACTTATACTACAATGAATAGTTGTTTTGTACGGAAGCTGCATCCATATCATGCTAAATTGAATGTACTTTGTGATAAATTTATAAAGATGGAGCAGACAGTCCCTGGGCTGCGAATACAACCACCAGGGGGCAGCTTAACAACTTTCAATCCCCTTTCACTGATGTAGCACAGGTGAGGTGGATGTTCAGAGATAAAGCGATGACCATGGAAATTAAATTAAGTTCATTCCTATGGTGGTGGCATCCTATATCTTTGTTGATGGGCAATTTCATCTTACTTCTACAATCTCACAAATTTAAAAGCAGTAAAACTCATTTAGCCTACTCTACATTTTATCAGGGACCCTCTGGTAGTCTCTGGCCCCATTTTGAAAACGAAGTTACTGAGCATCAGAGACACAAGAAGAGAGGCCATTCATTTGGCTTAAGTGTCCTCTCTGAAACCTAGTGGAGTGTATGATTTTGCTGGATTTTAAATATGAAAGGGATCCCTGCTCTGAATGGGAGACCAACAAAACAGTTTTTCTTTCCTCTACTCAACTAAGTTTTATTCTCTATTATTCTTGTCAGCACTCTTTAAAGAAGAAGCTGGGTAAGCTACCAATATAAACAAAACCAGTTAATGTTACATCCCCGGAAAAGCATGAATCTGCACTGTATATTTTTCCTATAATACCCTGCTAATAATACAGCCTACATGAGACTGATACTATTATATGTAATACAGATTTGTTTCAGTAGGATTTGAGCCGTAAAGACCGGCTAAGTACTATTTTGCAAACAAACAGATGTGTAAACTGAGTACACCCTCCACTACATCTCTGCCCTTGAAAATCCCCCTGGGTGGCCAATTCATAAATGCTGTTTATGCTACCTAACATGAAGGCATCACAACTGTAATTCATTAAAAAGATAAAAAACGTGCGCACCAAACTATTTCATCAAGAGTTGCTGAGAGGAAAACACGTGGAAACAATGCTGAAGGATATGAAACCCCCGCACACTCTTCACCTATACTCAATATTTTAATAGGTCAACTTTTAGTCGCTTTAAAACCTTTGTCAAAACATTTTCACAGGCCTTTTGAGAATGTCCTGATAAAGGTTTTATACCGAAACGCTGACCAATTAAAGTTTTGAGCAGAGGCGAAGAGTGTGCATGAGTTTTCAGTTGTAATTAGTCTAAATTACCATATTCCCACTAGCCTGGAAGCCATACTAACGGTTACTGTTGTCATGGAAACACTGATTCATTCGAGTGTAACGTTACTAGATGGGCATATATGTTTATAAGTTAATGCAGTGGGCCGCTTTAAAGAATACCTTTAGTATTTTTCAACACAGGCCATATAAAAATTTGATTTCCATCATCTGCACATAACACAACATCACAGCTATAGCTTTTGTGAGGAGTACTTACCAAATGCGCAGTTTCTTGCTAGCTAACTTCGGCTAGCTAGCTTCAACAAAGTCCAATAATGTGATTCTTTTCCATCCCAAAGCCATTATAAAAGTCCTTTTTGAAAATGGGAACCTCACTGTACAGTCAAATAGGCCTTCGGTTGTGGTTTCAAAACATGCTTTCTAGAAGGTTTTATTTAGCTAGTAACATTATATGATATGCAAGCGTTGACAGCCTTCAGCTATCCTCACCTTTCTGCTGCTGGTTTGGCTAATGATTTGTTCACATGAACCTCGGAATTTCGAATTCTAAATTTCTGATCAGCTACAACATTGCGGTTGGGGTTTCAAGTCGGGAATACTGCATGCCAACAAAAAGAAGAAATTCCACAGTTCCTTCAACAAAAGTGTATGAATCAGCATTTTATAAATAAACACTCAATGATTCAAGTAAACAACAAAAATGATTTTGTTTCCCCCATTGAAGGCACTAATCGTTCAGTGTTATTTTCTCCTTGGCAGTCGGAATGCAGCATTAGCCGAGCTAGCAGGAGGACTGTGCCCATGCTAACATGTCAGAAAGCATGGGTTTCAATCAATACTTTTGAGTGTGGACAGTTTAAAGACATTCCTGTTTTCAAAAAAGGACATTTATAATCGTTTTTGAGAGTTTGAAAACGATTGCCCTGTTGGACAACACTGAAGGCTAGCAAAAGGCTGCACTAAAGTGGTAAGTTTCTCATCACTAAAGCTAGCAGTAAAATTGTGCTATAAGATAACGTTATAACGTTACACTTATAAATTATGTGAACAAATAATATCATGGATTGAAAAACACCATACCCATCTTTTAAGACACATTTGACAGCCAAGACTCACATGTGGATACAGCTGAATAATCCTACAGTATTTTTTCAAAACAGCATAGTATAGCAGTGTGGAAGTATTAGCCTAACATTCACTGCTGTTTTCTGTTTATCCCCACTAGGCAAAAGTCTTACAAATTGGCCAATCAAAAATGCATTTGTATCAGACCTGTGCAGCCTGTTGCCATAAGATTGAAGATGAACAACACAGTTTTCCATGTAAATAATGTGGATTTATTCAAGCCTGTATTCAGAATTTTAGGTTCAAATTATGATGTAGAAGGGGACCAGTTTCTATTTTTTATTTTTCAATTGGACTTGATCAAGCATTAGGCTATATGTTCAAGGGAACGTGACAGGACTACATCAGTGTGCTTCATATGGTTTGATTAGCTGAGGAATTCTGTCAATGTGAAAGCTATATTTAGCGGAAAGGTGTGTAGTATGATAATACAAGGAAAACGACATCTGTGATTACAAATATTTAACGAGGTGTCATCTGTTTCTTGGAAATGGAGCCTGCTGCAGTATTCCCACGTTCTCCTTTCCATGTGTGCAAACTGTCTAGTTTTCATAAGTCAAGAAGGATTGTACATACAATCACGAAAGCTGCTGTTAATCCATTAACAACTTATTAGAAACTCTAAACTGATTCTTACATTCATCATCACTTTGTTTACACAGAGATTTTATGAGATTCATAAGAGACTGAAATGATGCTGAGGTCAGACTATCATTTACAGTATGAAACAAGGCATAATATTAAAGAAACAACAAAAACAAAAAACACATTTCTAAGGGACGACTTTCCAAATAACAGAGGTCACCCTTCCACCTCTTCCCAACCTCATCTCATGTGTTCACACTCACAGCTTGTTCCTCTCTGTGTTGATCTAGATAAAACAGCTGAACAGAAATCCAATCGCAGGCCCTTTTGCTCTGCTATGATAATGGTGCAGTGCTGACACAAAATGAAAAGGCGTGTATTAGAGGGCTGGCACTACACTGCCTCTAGACATAAGGCCTATACTTTGAACAAATTATTTCTGAATACTTACATAGATGAAAGAATTTGTCAAATTCAGTAAATCATGTTTAGAATGTATTCAGTCAGTTGTGCATGCACAATGAAATCACTTTTCAGAGACAAACAGAAGAAATAGAGACTAACTAAATTCATAGATCAAATGTGGTTCGTTTTATTTAACTGCTGATCTCTTTGCCTATGTGGTTAACTAGTGCCATCTTCTGGTAAATAAAGACACAGGTTCATCCTGCTACACTACATAGGACTGAGGCCTAGAAGCCTCAATGCCTTTTCATAATGGCTATAAGGACAACTGTTAAGGCCTGTAGGCTACTTGCCAAGTAGTAATCACCCAAAAGTGATCAACAGTTACCCAAATGTAGGGTACTGTTGGGTACTTTAGGGTAATTGAGCATTTTTGGGTTCCTTGGGGTAGCCTTGAGGCCTTTGAGATACTTTTGGAATACTTTTGGGTAATCAGTATAGGACCCTTACTAAATGGTACATAGTGAAAAATTAATTGATAGAAGGATAGTGCTAAAGGAATAACTAAAAAGTTAAAAAAGTTAACTCAGTGAACAAACCTTTTTAGGTACACTTGTGTTCATGTTATAACCTCTGTGTTTTATATTACAGAAAATATAGTGGTCAGAGAATAGAGTAAATTGCAAAGTCATTTAAAGAGAATGAACAAGTGCACTGCTACAAACATTTTGAGAAAAGATTCATCCACTTCATCATCTTCATCATGATCTTCTTGAGTTTAGGGAACATATTCTTGGGTTTGCAGATTGATGGCAGTGGTTTTTGTCTCAGGCCAGCATCCTCTCATCACTCTCTGAATTTCCTTTTGGACCTGAAAGAAAATAAATGGTTCTTGACTTTGGTTCATTTTTACACAGTGGATATTAATGAAGAAGTGCTGTATTGTGCTAACTTACTTCTCCATTTAAAAAGCAGTACAACAAAGCAACAATAAAACCCTGTAACAGAAAATACAACTTGTATTAGTAACGTTAACTTAATAACTTTTTCATCAAAAGCCATTCAAGTGTTTCAGCAAACAGTAACTGTTGTAATAAACAGTGAATCGCATAGAGGTTAGATCACACATTAGAAACTTATCTACGAGGATCTGGTACCTGGAAGGAGCCTAGGACCAATTCCAGGTAGATCCGAGGCCCCATGCCAAAGTTATCAGGAAAAAGGGCGAAGACCACATAATGTAATCCAAACAGAGGGATGAGCAGCAAAGTGGATCTAACTAGCTTCCTGCAGAGGGCAGCAGACAACAGGAATGTGAAAGAATGAAAGGGAGAGCGAGTGAGATTGCGCAAGAGAGACGTTTGGCAGTTACACTTAAAACATCCAGGCTTACTTGTATGACGGTCCCTCACTTTGGTTCAAATGTGGAGCCTTTGTCTTCTGAACAAGAATCCTGCTGATGTTCATGAACATCAGAAAGTTTATCTGTAAATCAAATAACAGATTCCAAAACCTGTATGTAAGTGGGAGAAGGCAGGTTTTGCATGTTTTCCATAAAAATACCTTTCAGATAGTTTGTATTTTGCTCTTCTATTTTTTTTTCATCACTTCCTGTGAGTGGGCAAGTAATTACATTTTGTGATTAAGCCTATTGAGACGGGTGTATAAAGATAAATGAGGGACTGAAGGAGAAAACTACATGTCTTACAAAGATAGAAAGTAGTATGGGAGTCTTGATAATCCACCACAAGCCACTATCCAGGTTATCCCAGCACCTGCAATACAGAAACAATATCATGCATGGCATTACATCTCATGAAAGAGATCATCTACATACAATAGCATATATGCCCGATTGTGCATATATGGTACATTTGTTGTAAAATGGTCACAAGGTTAAACTTTTACTTGCCCCTCATTGTCAAACTGGCTTTTTACCACGGCCCAGATTACAATGGTTACTGACGGAGTACCTACAAGAGCAATCAGACATGCTAAAATAAGAGGAAACACAGATGTATAGACACAGACACAAAAACATATAGATGTGTATATGCAGCGTACCCCAGCCAATGACAGCATAGACCCAAAATAGCTTCCTCTTGTGAATGAAGGTGAAGACCAGCAGGGTCTGCAGGTAGAGACCCTCCACCAGCAACCAGAAGAAGTTAGCCAAAACACAATACTGGAAGAATGTCACTGCTGCTTTACATGTAAGCTGATGGGAAACAAAGGACAGACAGACATTCTTGTACCCTTAAATAGTATATGCATGGATCATTTTTGGTCCGGTTGATGTATTGTTACATGCACCTGTCATTTGATATATCAACATATATCTCAAAGCACTATATCTCATTAATATATCAGCATCAGCATTTGTTCCACTATAAACACAGCAAGGTGAGAACAAAACCACAACTTAAGGTTTACATACATTCATGTGTAGTTTTTTGTAATATTTACTAGTCCATCGTGGATCAGGAACCCAGTGGAATCGGTGAACTTACTGTGGATACTGTGCAGTGGTCCATGCTCTTGTCTGCAAACAACACTGCATCTTTGATGAATACAGCGAGGCTTCGGAGCATAAACGTTGAGAACAGGTTGATGTGGATGTAGGTGCGTGTGCACAGCAGCTTCCTATGAGATCAGGTTAAAAGATGAGAAATGCTAAGGGGGGTGTACGCTACATGAACATACATAGAATGTCTGGAGGTGGTACAGAATATCATACAGGCTTTCCATCTTTGTTCAATTCTTCTAATCTTGTGTTAAATTCAGTAGTGGATCATTAACATTTTATGTTAAAATTTTATATTCATACACCTTGTGATAAACAGCTTTCAGTAGCCAACCTGAAGAAGCAGAAAACCAGAGTGGCAATGAAGAGAGCAGCCAGAGACACTCCATATCCAACACTGTAGATCAGCATCAGAGTATCAAAGTAATTTTCCTGGAACAAAAGATGAAATATTAAGCAAACAGATGCAGGCAGAAGCTAACTCATAGGTTCTCTGGTGGCAAAAGAGTGAGCAAGATGACGTTTTAATATGTTCAAAAGCTTTGGTGAAAAGGGATCAACACGGCACACAGATTGCATGTATTAGCAAACTCAAATAAAGCAGGCAGTAAATTTGGCACAATGAAGCACAAAGTAATTTTTGGCTCACTTACTGATTGAATTAAAGTTTCACACACAGGGTGATACGTCCATTCTGTATTTACCTTGTTGCTTGTATCCGCCTCCTCTCCATAACCCTCATAATAACAGGCTAGGTAATACGGCAAGCTAGGCTTACTCCATCCTTGGATTGTACAATTCCTTGTGATGAGAACTGTGAAAATAAATACACAAAGATGGTGGGAACCTGCCACTGTTCCAAAAACAACTGGGAACCCACTTTTAATGTACATTCATAGAGTGCAATACAGTCTTTAACTTTTTGTTTGTTTGTTTGTTTTTCAGTCACTCCCTCATTAATTATGCTATAGTCTGGATCATGCTGTGTATATGGCGAATCAGTATTAAAAAACAATGTTGTATCATTTCACCACTATTATTTTATTATTATGCAGTCTATAAGCTTGCAGCTTTTAAGCTAAATGTAAATATCACTGAATTATTTTGAGCGTTGTATGCCCACTAGACATGATCAACATACTATTTCCTTTTTTTGTTTTGTTTTGTTATTAGACTTTGAACTGTCCATTTCGATCAAGGCACTTTCAGGTTGTTTTGAAGAGCGATGGATGGTTTCATGTTTACCTGGAGGAGCGTCAGACTTCAGCAGGGGCAGAGGACAGTGGACAGACATGCTTTCCCCCACAGCGGCAGCGGGCCAACAGCTCACTCCATCCCACTCTATCGCACAACCTAGGACTAACAGAAATGAGGTAACATCTACACGTGTCTGATGTCACCGAGACAGAAATGATTCTATTCGATTTGCAGTTCTGAACACATGTCATTTCAGCTAATGTATGACTTGTCCAGAGGAACAAGTACCTGTGGTTTTATTATTGCTTGGTTGCAGTGTCATTGTACCAGAGGTCTTCATCTTGAGTTTACATTTGTTTTCTTTCTCCAGGAGAAGGAGAACAATGGAACATTCTGGATGAGTTGACCCAACCTGACAGATGAACACAGATGAGTCACTATTTATTTAATCCGCCCAATATTTCTGCGGCAACACACCTTTGTTTACATGTGACACTAGTGACTGTTACAGCAGATCCTGTTTTTTTTTGATAAGTCATTAAATATAAACCATTATTATGATACATATTTTTTCAAGAAATCTGATCATTTAGAGATACAGTTTTATACAAAGAAGATCACTGAAGCTACAAAGAGTTTTATCAGGCTAATCAACAATATAAAAAATAATTTGAATTCTATCATTATTTATGGCACACAAGCTGCAAGTGTTGAGTGACTTACCATGTTTGCTGCATTGATTAGCATGTAAATGACAGCAGCCAACCTGATGTCCATGGTCTCAAATATAAAAAGTCTACACTTAAACAATTTTCTTCGTTGTTATTCTTAAAAGAAAAAAAATACATTAAGAAAAAAAAAAGAAAAACTTTACTGTCCATCAAGCAAACATTTAAGAATTCATGGCAACGTGGCCATCTTTCTGTTGTATGACCATTTTCTTAGTACAAATGGCTTTCCTCGTTGTTGCTTTGAAAAAATAAACAAAAAATAAGTTTCAGGATGACGTGTAAAAATGACATATATTTTTTTGTGAAATATGATCAGAATGTATAAAAATATTCCTCTTCAGAATTTGTTCACCTGTTTTCTCCAGCAAGGTAGACTGATGTGGGACTTTTTGCAGCTCTGGCATCATGCATGGGATGAATGAACTTACACTGCCGTCATAAAAGAGGGACATCACCTGAGAAGTATTCAAGCCTTTAGAGGATGCAAGAAAATACAAAACAAGATGTTTTTTATGCAGTGCATAATTTATGGAATATACTATAGGCATAATTGTGGACTGCTTTGGACCAAAATACACGATAACTACATGGATTGCACGTCGTCACCATGTGTCACGTAAAAGATGTGCACCAAGTGCTGTGTTTTTATTGCTCTAATATCTAACGTGAGCTACCATGGTTTGTTGTCTATCCATTATTGAAAAGGGCAAGTTTTCCCAGTGTAGGAATGATCATGCAATATTCAACAAAATGCTAAGAGAAATGTGAAAATCACGTAAGGAGAAGGAAAACAGAAAAGGCTGTCACAGCTCATGCTGTTTGAAGAACACAAATGGAGGCTAGAAATAGATATTGCCAATAATGCATGATACATACATGAGCTCATCATTCTGAAAATGGAGTCATTAATTTTTATTGTAACATTTGGGCCTTAAAGGAAAATATTTCTTGATTTCTATATTGTTTATGTCATAGCAGGTCCATTACCCTGACCATATATTTCAGTATTTTTCCCTGGGTCTGCTGTCCAGACTTTGTCATGACAGTCTCTGTCTCTGATGATCATGCACAGGAGAGCTACATTTAAATACAGCACAGCACAAACCATCTGCACACATTCATGCAGTGGTTAAGTGTCAAAGTAAAGCAGATTATGAATGCTGCCTCGGCATGAAGCTCAAAACCTCACATGTATAGCGGATTCATACAGTTTTGGAACTACTTTCAGTGTCCAGACGACTTGTGTTCGACAGGCCAGAGGACTTGCAGTGGTGTGTAGAAGATCATTCCACAGTGTGACAGAATTTAACATGACTGACGTCAGTGCTTTGTGCACTACCAGTTGAGCAGCCAGTGATAACAGATGGTGTGTCTAGAGCTAAAAATGGCTCCTGTAAAAGCTTGTGAAGGTCTTAATGACACATTAATTATACCCTCTGTCACTGCAGGCTCTACTGTAATGTTTGTACCAGCAAGTCTGTTGAAGTGCAGTGTGTAGTAAGTATAAACATTCAGTGCACTGGCAAGAATTTTAATCATTTACCTTCAATTAATTCAATATGAAGAAAATGCTATTGTTCTTCAGAAATTAACAGAGAAATAGCTAATTGTCTTTTAAGGAGTACAATGGCCCACTTAAAATTCAGTGGCCCTCCTAGAATAAAATAAAAACCTTGGTAATGACTATATGCATGATATTGAAAAACAAATAAGATGCACAAAAAATTTGAACTTGTAGCTGGGAAGATTACATGCCAATACTAAGAATTCTGTGCTGTTTAAATAGTAGATGTAGTATAATATAGTATTTTCAAATTAACACTCTGAATTTGTTTTTTTAGGAACTCCACATTGTCCCATTTCATCTTATTTCAGATCAGGCATATATTTCCTTAGGGTTAGGGTTAGAAGATCTGACAGAACATCTGCAGCCTTTTGTGATTTGATATGTTGTACAGTCCTTACACTGACACTGTAACATCATTAGGCTCAGTGTTATTTATTAACTAAATGATTTCATGCAGGAGTGAGACTGTGGAAGAGATGAACCTGTTTCTTAGTGGACTAGAGGACACCAACGGCTGCACCAGATGTAAAGGTGAGATTGATGATGCTGCAATATCTCCCTCTAGTGTTTGAACCTGGCCTCGTTCCTCATTAATTCAGCCAACGTATCATCCACATTCGTCTTGGGCATTTGTGAACTATGCCATGTCTGGTTGGCAAATCATACCAGTAACAAATTAACGCGAGGCCCGATTCTTGATAAGCAGCGAACTCTGATATTCTTAAATCAGTTATGCTTTGCCAAAGACAAGTTGTGCCAAAAACACGAAGTCCTGTGCGTGGTGTTCAGAGGAGTCATTCTTTTAGACTGTTTATATATTAAGTTTTTGTAAATGTGTCCATTTGCAAAAGAAAATGTGTTTAGAAGCTGTATGACTGAGGAGGATAAAAGATATTTTGATGAACAGCCATTTGCCTGTATTTAAATATATAAAATTATGGAAATGACTTCAGAACTTACAAAAAAAGGCCATGGAAATTTCAGGAAAATATGTGCTTTGGCAGTGTGATAGTTTGAGTCACTTTTGGTGGCGCTACCCAGTTTCCATACAGGTATCATTGAAGCTGCAGTAGACAAGTTTGCATGTTAGTGGCTCCAAAGGGCAGTGATGGGTAGTCCAATGTTTGAAAAGTTTCAATCTCAGTATGCAGGAATCATGTTTACCAAGCCCGGTAATCTGTGATTGTTTCATCTTAAAAGAAAACAACACTAACACTTTGATTTGTCGCTGCCTGTGGGAAGAGAAATGTCCAGATCCAACACTACAAGGGCAAATGTACAAGTTCTCAGTTAGACGGGGGATGGGATGGTCTTCTTTGTTGCAGTGCCACTTTGTGATTGAGGTGGTTTCAGTTTCTCATGAAAAGTCTTCTCGTGCCTTGTGCAACTTTTAAGTTTCATCTAATTCCTCTTCAAGCCCCACTCTTGTCATGCGCTTCAGAAGAAAGGCAAAAGATTCTCAGGTATGTTGTCCAGTCACTGATGTGGTTTCTCAAGAGACCGTCTGCTGACCAAATGAGGATTAGAGGTTCTTAGCCTGAGTAGGATCCCACGGTAGCACCTGGCCCACAGTGAACTCCCACCACGGGATAAGTCCCAATCATCTTCAGCCATACAGCTAGCAGCAGCTGTTGTCCTGGGCAAATTTCCAAGTGGAGAGAGGGAGAGGGAGAGAGAGAGAGAGAGGGAGAGAGGGAGAGGGAGAGGGAAAGACAGGAAAAGGAGTCTTGTCCTGCCAAGACATCATTGCTTCTTCAACATTCCCATAGAGATCTAACCGTCAATAATTCCCCTGCTGTTTTCCGGAGCTGAACGGTTTCTCGACTCAGTGTAAAAGTTGGCACCAAGTGTGTGACAGTGCGGGGCCACAGGGAGGCCAGTGAAAGAGAAGTGACACAAGGGTGCACTGTTTATTACCCGTGCCCTCTGCTGTTTTATGTAGCATGCATCGACCTTTGTGTCCCCACACTGATCCTCCACAATGACGTCTGTTCATGTGCCTGCCTCTCACACACAAACGTTGTACTTTTAAAGGGCTGTTTTGTGATTTTTAAAGCAGGGACTATTCCCATACTCCCTAAACACACTTTACATATACTTCAGAAGATGGTCAATAACTGTATTTATTCTTTTTGATGACTTTTTCAAGTTATATTTTGGACACTAGAAATAGCCTATATTTCCTTGTGAGAGCATATATTTTGGCAACTCCAAATATTTTAGAAATATATGTTTTTCTTTCCTATATAGTTTAAAATAAAAAAGAATAGAAAAATGGGCGATGGCAAGCTTTGAAACGTGCGTGCGTGCGTGCGCGCGCACGCACTGTGATACAGTGCATGAAGGCTTATGAAAAAAGGCGCATTGTATTTTCCCAGTATACTCTTTTCAGAGTTCACATTTGAACTTTCAGGTCTATACCCATTGTTGACTCCACAAAAAAATCCCGTGACCGCTATAACCAGAATGGACTGACAGAATAATCCAGTGTGCAGACAGGTTGCATTTCAAGACAGCCCTGCTCTGCAGCGCCCCGCTACGGCAGGCTGATGAACTGCGAGGAGAAGCTGTGCGCCCGGTGAGCGACTGCCGCTGAAGAGACAACACCGCTGTCTGCACTCAGGTAAGAAAATCAAGATAATTCTGATATTAGCTCAGTAAATAATCAGTGCAATAACGTTAAAGCGTGAGAGGGACCGGCTGGGATGCAGGTCTAACGCCACGTCGTAATTCTCCATCGGCATTCGTCATGTCACTTATATTTTTTGCATGAGGTGGGAGAGGTTGGGCCTCTTTGCGTTACACGTATAGCAATATTGTGCACATGAATGAAGAAGGCAATTTTCTACTATCATGTGACATAAAAAGATCACCTATGATCCTTGTGCACTACTTTATTCAGAATGTTTAGATTATTAAACTACGCACAGTCGGGGGTATTTATTGTGTGCGATCTTCAGCCTGTGCAACAATAAACACTGAAACGTGTTTTTGTTGCAGCCATCATCGGTCCAGCAGTAGACGCTGTACAAGCAGCCAGGCTCCCCATAAACATGGCATTGCATATTTATTGTCGCTTCCCAGTAGAAATGTCTCCATCATCCAAAGAGCAGGTCCTGTATTTGGTTCAAGCCACATGGACATTATCCGCTCCACTATTAAAAGACTAATCCGTCCGAATAAAAATAATGATGATAATAAATCTTATTATTAAGCTATGAGAGTGGGGGAGGACAATACTACAATGATATTTTACTTATATTTGCTCCAGTTCAAGACCCATTTGTATCGTTTAATTTCAGCACTGTGTAAGTGCCTGTGCAGACGGACTCTGCTTTCAGCGTTGCTTTTTTTTTCCTTCTGCCTTCCCGTTATTCTGGATCTTTCGCCTCTTTCTTGCAATTGAGGGCCTGCGGGCTTTACAGCACAGCCTTGGTTGAGAAATGGAGAAAATGGAGAGATTGCCTTTATAATGCAAAATCCTTTATCTCCTATAGTGCAAAATGCATCCCCGGTGTATTGGATTAATTTGCATGTGCATGTGTACCAATTTCCATGTTCGTCTGCTTACATTATTTAAGGACTAGATAGGGAATCCGAATGATGCGGCGCCTGTGCGCAAATGCCAAGCCCATTTTTCATTTGATAAATACTGGAGACTGGCCATGTAGTCGCATGCAGTGCAGTCCCTCCTGTGTCACAGATGACGGCCATTGAAACAATGTTGCTCATCTGACACATATGGGCTCTTAAATAATCCTTTTCTGGGTCGGTGGACAGGATCTAATTCATGTGTATGATGAACACGAGGCACGCATGAAATCCTTCAGCCCCCTTTTTCGCACACAGAGCACCTTTCTTAATGAAAACAATGGGGCGTAAGAAATTGATTGTATGCCACTAATAATACCTGCGGGTTTAGAAGGAGGTTAGGTGGAATGGATGGATTTGTTGGAATGAACGGGACATTTCAGGTCTTTTTTTTCCGCCACGGACACACCTCTCTCCCACCCTCGTGTGAAGATTGCATAGTGAGCCCTTCCTTGTACGCCACTACATTGATTTTTTTTTTTTTTTTTTTTTTGCAACAAGGGGAGGGGGAATGTGGTGCGCTATTTTCTAACCTCGTGGGGCAGCCTACACAATTGACCAGATCATTTATTGCAAGGAATGAAACTACTCATCATACTTTGTAGATATCTTGATGTTTTCATAGACCAAAACAACGACAAGTTGCTGCAGTGCTTTTGGCAGGAGTTGGTACTGAAGGAATGTACAGTCAGGGAGATCTGAGGTGGGTTCCTCCCTCATAAAGAATGAATAACTTGTAGTTGAACGTTAGAATAAATCATATGGCCAAATTCAAAAACACAGGTGTATTACTGATTTAAGTGTTTTATCCTGAGAGATTTACTTGTAGTAAGCAGTCTAAACTCTGTATCCTAATCCTTGAGCTGAAAAATTCTACTTATGAATTTGGCTGCTGACTTCCTTCAGTCCTTAACTTGAGCGACATGGGCTAAACCTTCATCAATATGAGCTGGATCACACAGCGAAAAGCTCCATGCAGGCTGTTCCAAACTGTAGGCTCAGAGTCCAATCAGACTCTGGGGCAGCCTGTTTGAGCAGCTTAGCCTGGCAAAAATCAAAGTTATCATTTAAATCTCAACTTCTTAAAACACATTTTACAGACAAGCTCTTACATAATGTGCTACCACCTATTTAATTCAAATGTTCACCCCTATAACATTCCATTTTTTAATTCATGCCTGGTATTTTCTTGTTTGTAAAGAACTTTTTTAGAGTCTCTTAAAAATTATGTTTATACTCTTATTTATATTATTTCATAAGTCATTATTCCATTTTTAGGGAACAATCAAGTCCCAGTTTTACCCTTGCTTATTCAAAAAATGTAATAAAAAACAAACAAACAACAAAAAAAACAATATTAGCTGCATGTATTTCATGTGTACACATATTCATTCATGTGCTTAATATGAGGTTGGGGGAGGTCTGTCTTGCATGTAAAATGTGTCCTTCAAGACCCAGACTACAATAACCCGGTAGAGTTGTAATGTCTCCCAAAAGAAAACTGTTCCGACGTCTTTCTGATTGCGTAGTCTCATTAAAGAGAAGACGAAATGCCACAGCGGGCTTTAAACTGCATTCTTGTATGTGGTTAATTGGCACCATGCTGATGGAGGACTTTGGCTCATTGCACCAATAGACCTCATCACAGTGGCAGACCAGGGTGTGTGTGCCGGATCAGATCGTAGCTCCGGGCCTTGTGTACATATTGGAACACGCAGCAGCTGTAGTGTCTACTTTGCACGGTGCACCATGACAACTCGAGAAGATTTCCTCATCTCCCAAATTCCTGTGCTGCAAGATTGTAGACCCAACAATGTTTTCGGCTGCGCTGCGTTTACTATGCAATGCTCTGCAAGCAAAACGGAGCTGGATAGAAAGTATAGCTATAATTATGTGAGAAATGACTATATTCTCTGAAGCTGCCACGTCTTTCAGCTGAAAGTCAATAGGGTGTGGCTGACATCCTGGAGTTATGAAAACAAAGGAGGAGAATATTCCACCAGTGTGAGCGCTTGGCCCCACAGTCACTAAGCAAACGTGTGTTCCCGAGCTGCAAACACTGCCATTAGACGCTGAGCAAGCCATACACAGGCTGTGCTGCAAGATGTTTGACTTCCAGCGCTTGGATTGATGGGAAAATGGAGACATGCTTTAGCGCAGCCCCCCCCCGCCCCTTTGCAAAGGCCAGACCCACATTAGAAAGGTAGTCAGTCTGATCTTTTCTGTGGCTCGCTCGCTGCCTGAGGATGGAGGCTGGGAGAGTACAGAGAGGGAATGATGAGGAAAGTAGGTCAGAGATACAGAAGCAATCAAGCATGAGGGCAGCATCCGAGTCTCTCAGCTGAACTGCAAGCAGCACTGGTGAGCAGGCTATCCGATACACTGCATCGGGGCAAACCATTTGTTTTTGCGGCCAATCTATTGTATGACCACAAAATATGAACTCTCCCACCTGAGCATCAGTTAATTTTCGTGCAGTTTCATATGTGATATACCACACTAAAACCCTAAAGTCATCCTCATTCTTCCAGTATTTGGCAGCTTCGAATCACTGCATTTGCTGCTTGTGCTTATGCATGTGCATCAATTCATTCTGCAGGGTCAAAACCTCTCAGTTATTTTTAAGCAAAATCAAAGCATTACCTAACGTGAGTCCTAAATTTTGTACCAAAGAGTGTCCTTGCCGTAGTGCATCCCACCCTGGGTTGAAATAGACAAACTCTGATAAGCCTGCAAAATTCAGCCAGTGTTTCACTGCATGTTTGGTTCTCCTGGAGCTGTGTCAATATCTCTGTTGACCGCGCTCCTTCCAGAGCCATCTAGGCGGCTGTGCCAAGATTACATTTTCACACGCCCCTCAGAGGGACAAGCTGCATCAGCAGACCTTTCAGCCCTTTCCCCCTCATGAAGCTCCAACAAAGACCGCTGTCGTGTTCCCTTTATGCAGCAGGTGAAATTTGTGTGTGTGTTTAGTCCCAAAGCAAATCCCTGAAGAGGCTCTTTTGGTCCAATCTAGTCCCACCACAATGAATGACACATGGGGGGAAATAGTTTTTAAAAGTTTGGCCAGTAGATGTGTTGGTAGCACCAAGTTATAGGCTGAATCAAGTATCCATGTTAAAAGATATCCCAAAAAATAGGAAAAAAAATATTTTGTGCTCTATAGCCAACGGTTTCTTTGTCTCTTGTTATGTAAACATTAAGGAAATTACTTCCTCCTGTCCTGGCACGTAATCATGATATCTACTGTACATACAAGCATCCAATAGGGGATCCGGTTCTTATCAACCTTGAGTTTGGTTGCTCTGTTGGCTGTTTAACCGTCAGAGCGGCCGGACGCGGGGCATGAACGCTCTCTCAGAGGGATTGTTTTTCACTGGCATGGGTGCAGCTCGCTTGTTCTTTGGATTCTGTCATGTGTAATGCTACAATGGGAGTTTTGTCAGGGAGCTGTGTTGAAGCCCTGAGAGTGGCCCATTCATTAGAATTTCTATGGGACACACAAAAAAATCCCACTACCATTTAAAATAGATTCAGAGCCCTTTTTTTCTTTTTTTTCTTTTTTTTTTTGGCCTGTTTTACATTTGGTAAAAATAAACTGAGCTTACACATTTTATGCAGTTGCACAAGAGCGGTATCCCAGAACGAGCATGGGCTTACTCCTTAAATAATATCTGTCCGTCTGTGATTTTACAACTTGGTGTTTGCTGGCCTGATCTGGTTGGCACAGTGATCTTCTCTTATATGTTTGAATGTGGAGTGTTTCAACATCCAAGGTCAGGAGATATGCAGGTACACCGAGGGAAGGTCAAATAGCTAAGCCAAGTGTGCCCTTAAAGTAGGCTTTATAGGGAGGAGTTACCACGGTAACACTTTAGGCTATGCTGCCTGTAAAGTCGCAACTGAATCAGGTGAAGTCACATAAATGCAAGCTGTAACCTATAGCAATCCATGTGCATTTCTGTTTTGAATACTGCCAATATCATTTCCAGTAATAAAGCAATTTTTGACCATTTTGTACAATAAGTGCACGAAATCCTTTGGGTCAGCACTGGCTTTTGGTGGTATCTCTCAGACAAACGCAAAACACAGTCATGTTTATGTGCCAGAGTGGGCATGGGGGTGAAAATAAAGATCAGTCGCTGGTAAATCTCTATCACGATGCAAACACTGAAAGAGCAGTTTGAATGCCAAGACTGATTATGCCATAAGCCCTCTGCACTGGCCGGCTGTGTAGGTTTGTGTGTTTAGATGCCTGTGTGATAGAGCGAGAGATTGTGCAAGCGGGCAGTGAAAGAAAAATATGATACGAACAGAAAACTGCTGACGTAACCAAAAGGCTGGGATTTAATCTGATATGTAATCCTCTTTTTATGAGATTTGAAGCGATTCACATCCTCACTGGTTGACTGAGCATGTCAGGACTCTGTGAGGGTTGTTCCTGTGGCGGTGCAGAACTTAAACGTCTTAATTACCCGTTTTCCGTCAGCCATGGCTGAAATATGGCAGTACATTAAAAGGAAGCCGTGCACTCGGGGTGAATTTTTGTCTCTGTGAAGGCACGGGCTGAATAGTTAAATGAGCAGTTCAAGGAGGAAATCACTGGCTGTTTAGGAAGTGCAACTTATCACAGTGAGGACACAGAGCACATGCAGTGGGGACTATTTTTGTCCGCAGTCCTGTAACATGAAGCTCAGAGTCCACGTCAAGATATATAAATAACTAGGGTTTCTCAGACACAGTGTCTGTTTACATTTAGCGGTGACGGACTGGGTTTTGTAAGCCGGAAGACAAAGAATCCGTATATTATATTGTATGGACACAATTATATTTACTCCTTCAAACCAGGTATTCTTCTTGTCAGCTGATTTACGTGGAGAATTACAACCTGTCATTTGCGGTGTATTTTAAACCCGTTGTCTGACCCTCGCTACAGAGCCGGACCGACAATTTAACCCTGTCTTGATCTGTATTGATCATATCTTTTTATTTAACTTGCTCGGGGTGGGGGGTTGTGCTCTTTCGTAGCCTGACTTGCAACTGGCAATGGATCAGCACCAGGACTACATGAACAACGCCTCTAACAGCTACAGCTCTGGAGACACCGTGAGCGCCTCCTTAGCCGGCATGACCATCAACGACCTGCACCACCAGGAGAACGGAGTCAGAAGCCCAGGAGATGCCAGAATGAAAGGTCAGACATCCCGGCATTTATGAGACATACAGATCAAGACGCATCAGCCATCAACAAAAAAAAAAAAAGACTCGACAAGGCCAGAATAGCAGGGTGAGCAAAGGCTAAAAGGGTAAAGAAAGTATCCACAATACAGAGTGAGGTGATGTCATCCAGATGACATCATTAGCAGTATCTAATCATCGCCTCATGGTCCGTATATGATGGCATCTCAGGGCTTTGATCCCAGAAACAAATAAGCTGCCTGGAGAATCCAAATCAGAGCGTTTAAATTTCCACATGCCCTTTCCTCAAAGTCGTAGTAGTTTACATTGAGTCAGGGCTGAGGCCTAGTGTTTCAGCTGTGCTTTGTTTTAATCCCTTTTTACATAATGGATACAAGGCATGCTTGACTGGCCCTTAGTCCCTAACTGCAGCTGCACTCTGCTCTGTAATCCAGGCATCTGGGTCAGGCCCCTCAGAACGCACCCTGTCTCGCCATCCTACGCCGCTGCTAGCTACCAATTCAGCCCATAAACAATCAGTCATTTAGCAGCACACATAAGACATCAACATTGTTAAAGGCGCATGTGATTTATAGGGTTATTAATGGCAAAAGAGCCAATCTATAGGAAGAAAAACGGGGGGAGAGCCCTACATTCTGTCTCTTTTCCCGTTTGAGTCAGATTTTTGGCTTAAAGCGGCAAGACAGATATCCAATACTAGACACTGTCAACAATGAGAGCAATGTTTGTTTTTGTTTTTTTGTTTTTTTTATCCCTTTTATCCCTGTCATCCATATGGCCAATTAGTACGTTGCCTAGCTCTCCCCAGTTTACAGCCCTCACTAGTGCTCTCGTTCTCTCCGTTCCCGCTTTCCGTCAACCCACGCTATAGCAGGAAGCAGTTCACAGAGTCAGGTGCCTCCACAGAAATAAACAACACATGTATCAACGCTCCGACACGTAGTGAGTATCTCACCTATGGCTATGATAGAGTGGGAGATGTCATTTTCAAATAGATTCGTAGTGTAGTATTTGTAGTGTAGACGTCTCTCTGTGGATATTGTTAGATTAAACCAAATGTAGACCGTTAAAGAGGCTTTCATGGATATGGCTCACAGTTGATTTTGTTACCTCTGAGCGATGCAGTCTGTCCCTAAAATATTCATGGACTAATTGAGATTAGATATGTATCATTTTGTTGTTCTGGTGGGCTTTAAAATTAAGCTAAATGATTATCATTAAAGTAGTAATGTAGTCTTGGGTAGCATTGTCATTCCCTGAAATAAGTTTTCTAAATGTGTTACTTATCTATATTTAGTAACATTTTAAGCCATGTCTGTGAAAGCTGATTTGAGCTAGTCCATCAAAAAAAAAACTGCTTCAAAACCAATCTGATGTGATTTGTTCTTGTTATGAGTGAAATCCTAATACAACATCCATCTTATTTCCTGAAACAAATTCTTAAATAAAGGCATTTTTCATTCCATTTCAGAGCATCCTCTAGGAATGCTCACATGAAAATGATTTTTGATGGACTCCACCAGCGCTGCCTCGTCATGTATCTGGCACTTTCTGTCATGATTAACCTCGAGCTTGACCCCCAGCCTACTTTTTGATTCACAGAGAATGAAGCAGCGCTAAGTGAGAACGGGGTTAAAGTGGTTTCTGAGCTCTCACAGCTAGAGAGCAGCCCCAGTGATGACAAGGTGCAACCTAGTGCCTCTGGAGAAAATGAGGTGCAACCTGGTACGCCACCTCCACTACTCACTCCATGAAGCTTGAACACCAAAGACCTTATTAACACACAGTTTCACTCTTTCCCCTCAATTACCTCTTTCAGTTTTGTTCTTATTTTGCAAGTAACATTCCTTTGTTTCAGCGCTAACCAGTGAAATATTCTTCTGGGTTTGCTGTTTTTTGTTTTTCCTCACAGTTTTTCTTTTCAGCTCTGCAGCACCCTGGCTTCCTTGGTGTTTTATTTTGAATGTGGGTGTTGTGCTTGAGTTTTGCTGCCTGGACACTAATGTTTTTTTGCTGTGAGGCCTTCTCATTTGCATGATATTTATAGCCCACTGGTGCTAGCAAGGCATTTCTAGCTGTGTTGTCATCGCAAACTATTCATAAACAACGTGTAATACGTGCCTGTTATTTAGGGAACATGCAGAATCATTGTGTGGTAGATATGTACCAGAGCCACAGATCACTGGCTAACATGGAAAATAAAGGCTCTCTGTGCTTGTAAGAATTAGCTACTGTAGCTCCTCTCCAGTCAGGGTCAAGCATGCTTTGATCATGAATAGTGAGTATGACAGCCTGTCCAGAGGATGGTGGGAGGAAAGTCATCAGGTTGAAAGGGCTTCCTGATCTGTTAAACAGATCCTGAGCGCCTGGACATGAGAAATACCACAGGAACAGAAAACACAGCTGACCCACAGCAGCAAACACAAGGTTAGGGGAGCTGCGATTTTAGAGCAGACAAAGGCAGCATTGGGTAAACTTGTGGACAGTCTGTCAGATTAGACGTTTGACATTGCCTGTTTTCTAACTAGTGGGCATCCATTTATCCTACAGCAGAGACAGATGACCCGTCTGCAGAGGCAGCGGCTGGCGAAGCCGCGTCTGAGCTCTCAGAATTAGAGAGCGCTCCGTGTGAAGACGAGGTGCAACTTGGCGCCTCTGGTGAAAATGGGGGGCAGCCTGGTATGCCTGTTGTCGTTGAGCTCTTGCCTCTTTTCAGCCGCTTATGCATGAAGTATTTTTTATTGCCCTTTGTATTTTTATGCCTATAAAGGTTTGCCGTTCTCATGTGTACATATTGACTGCAAAATGAAGCGTATTACCTTCTTTCATTTCAGCGCCATGCCTAGAATAGAGTTTGCTTTTTGTTTATTGACTAAAATATTTTCATGCTTGCTCTGTTCCCTGGTTTTGAGTATTTCAGTCTTAACTTCCTTTTGTTTATATTGACTTGCCATTAGAAATTTTGGTGTGCTTTGGGCGGGCAAATTGGTCAAGATCTTCTGGAATGCCCCTTTTTTTCTTTACAAAAATATAGTTATGTCCTGTCCTGGCTATTTCAGTACTAAATAAATGGCCAAACCACAGTTGGACTTAAGATCCCTGTGATCTGTTAAACAGATGCAGAGGTCTTAGACATGGGGAATGCCAGAATAATGGAAAAAGCAGATGAAGTACCATATGGAGTACCAGGTTAGGTGTGGTGCTTGACCATGTAAGACTTAAACAAAAACAGTGTGGAAACCACAATACCTACCTCAATCTGGTTGCAATGTGTCTGCATAGTCAGGCAATCAGCGGCTTTATATTTTTGGATGATGCTTTGATCTAACATTTTTTTGACAGTGGTTTGCTGTGGCCTTCTTTGTGCATTAACTGAAAACATGCTGGGAGGTTTTCAGGCCTTTTTTTTTTGCTTTCTTTGCAGTGACATGAGTGTGTTAAGCAGGCATGAATGACAGGCATGTACTAGAAACTGATTATATTCTTGTGTCTCTCCCATCTGCCTCGCCATGTTTAATCACCAGCTGGAGCAGCGTCAACAGGTACTTCATTTTATTGATTGCATTAAGACCGTTTACTTATGCTGTGAGTTAGATAAGAATATATTTACAACTGCTAGTAGCCCAGAGTGGTTTCTGTAATGTACTTTGTGAAATATGGTTGAGTGCATTTGTCATACTGTATATATTTCTGAAATTATCCAAATATTATTTTTTTAATTTAACTTTTCAGTATCTAAATTTATTACTGCAAAATATGCATATCCAAAATTGACATTTAGTTTTAATTCATTGAAATTCAAAGATGTTTTGCTGTTGTTCTGTCAGAAACAAATCAGGAAAATGAATATTTTGAGCACTTTTTTTTTCTCAATGAAAATGCATAATTCAGCAGTATGATCGTCCATCACATTCACTGGAATCAGTATGCATCAAGGTCATTTTCCTCTGTTGTCTTTCATCCAACTGCGAATGCATTTTCTTCCATTTCCATTTCATTTTATTTTGATGTAAACTAATAGATCTTCTTTAAGAAAGCAACCATTGTTCATCGCCTCTCAGTTCATGGCCTTGCGTCATCACCTTTTACTGTTCACTTAGTTTTGTTGTTGTTTTTCTGGTTACAAAGAGTCACTTTTTAGATTTTTCTCCATGGACATCACGTGCACCGTTCTGTTCCCTTCTTTACTTCTTGATTTATTTTCAATGGGGAGATGGAAACAAGTGCTGTGAATGTCATCATTAATCTGCTTTCCAAACAAATTAGCGAAACCTGGCACTGCGGTCCTCAGTGAGTTCGCATTTGCGGCTGACGGATCAAAGCCTGCTGTAGACGGAGCCAATGGGGAGGGCGTTGACTTCATGAGCATGGGAGCTTCCTGTCCTCTGGACCCAGGAAACGAGGCAGCTTCATGCTTGGATGAGACACGGGTGGGAGAGTGTGGGAAGAGGCTAAGTGACTCTTTATGGGCCTCTGAGGACCTCAGCCGCCGGTCAGAAATTAGACGGGACGTGCCGGCCAGCAGGGGGAGCCCAGAGTGGACCGGTACTGCGGATCCTCACAGGGCGGTCAGCCTCGATGCCTCAGAATGCCTGACTGAAATAAGCAGTCTGTCCGGCATGTCTTTAGTCCGCAGCACAGCCTTGGAAGACCTGACGTCCATCGGAGACAGAAGCTTGTGGGTTGGTCAGGGAGAGGAGCTGCCTGCTGAGAACTCAGAGACTCCCCACGAGGCAGCTTTAAAGTCCTGCAGCGACTGGGACTCTGGAACCAATACGATCGCCTCAGAAAGACAGCAGTCCCCTCACACCCAAAGTCCGTCATGCTCTAGCACTGACTCCGGCCCTGCTTATCCTTCAGAAGATCTTCAGACGGCGCGTGATTCCTTGCATCCAGCACATAGCAGTAGGAACATTTCTGAGAGCGCTAGCCTTTGTACAAAAATGCCATCTGACATGGCAACTGAAAACAACAAAAGTGACTCATCCTTAGATAGGGCCAGCCATTCAAAGTCCGACATTGTCAATGACTCAGAGGTGAGCACTGTGGTTCAGACCACCATTACAACCAAACTCCAGAAAACGCCCCAAAGTCCTCCGGCCAGAAAGTCATTGGTGCCGATCGCTATATTCAAAGGTCTGTTTGCTGTCATGTTCACCAATTCCGAACCAGCCCTCCTCAGTTAATTCCTTCCACTTCTTTAATTTACAAAGCAGCTTCTATGTGTTATGCAGCACTCTCCCCCAGACTTTTTTCTATGGAGATTAACTTTGACCCAAGGAGAAGCTTGTTGTCCTCCCTCCCCACTTTTGCTTTTTGTTTCATCTATCCATCTTGCTCACTCAGCTGGTTATGCAGCCCCCAGTAGCCACTCTTTGATTTCGACATGCACTTTATGTCACATTGCATGCTGCGTGCCCTACATCACTGTGTGTGGGTTTCATTTGGTCTTCTCTTTACCATGCACATGCAAACAGGCTCACACTTCAAAATAAAAGACCTGTCTTCTTGTATTTCACTTGAGTGGATACAAAGAGAAATGATGAAATGAAAATTGCCTGGGGGGAAAAAAATCTTGTCAAAATCTTTAAGCCTTTGTTTCTCCCTCATTCCCGTAGCTCAAGCAAAAGTCGATAACGACGCCGTGGAAAGCAAGGTATGTAAACAAGCATGAAAAGGACATTACTCTTTTCTTTCATCACTGAAGACATCACCCTTCATTTTTTATTTGTGAAATCATGCTTTTGTTTGATGATAAAGCATCGTTAGAACCGTTGTTTTTCATCCATTTTTTCCCCCTTTGTGAAAAAGACACAAACTCCCACCAAAACTAGAACAACCTCTTCCCTTAAAAGACCATCCGTAGTCACCAAGGGCAGCAAAACACAAGCTCCCTCCCGAAACGGCCTGACCCCCAGCTCGATACCCACTAAAGCCAGCAGTGCAGAGCACAGGCAGCCCCGAGTAAGTACCGGACTGACCTGCCCTGCTTGTGTCTGAATGTAGCTGAATTGAGACCAGGCCTGTGTTCATGTCAATCCCAGTGTCATTATCTTTTATTTACAATTTTTCCTTAATGATCCAGGTCGAATTTTGTTTGAGAGATCAAAGAAATCTTCAATTTGAATGCGGCCTAGACTGCTTTGGTGTATTTGCATCAGTTAACCCAAACACTAACCAAAGCCTTGCCATTTCATCAGTGATTACAGTTTTTTCTCATTTGCTCAAGAGAACTAAATTGAGTTGTACAGCATATTCTTGTGGTAACCATTTCTTGATGATGATGTAACTGGCTGCCTTACGTTTGAATGGCTGCAGAATAAAACCTCCAGCAGCTTTCCAAGATAAAAGCAACATGTTTGCTGAAAAGTAAATGTAAATGTAAAAAGTAAATGTATTTGGTTGTCATGTTAATCTACAGACTCCTGGAGGTGCAAGGCCTCAAGCCCCAGGAACCAAGATTCCTGCCAAAACTCCTGGTCAATCAGGTACGTAGCTATGACTTGACGATTTCCGTCACACGCTATATGGAGTAACAAACTAAGGATTATGTATAACGTGTCATATTTTTTGCAATACAGCTAGCGCCAAGAAACCACCCACTCCAAAAAATGAAAAAGGTAAAAAGCAAAAACACATACTATTGAGAGAGACCACTTTTAGGCTCGCATGGCCTAGGCTACTTGCTCACAACAATGCCACAACCACAGTCTGATCTATCCCAGATCAAACTTGGTCAGCTTTTTAGAAGTAGAAATTCTAGTGCTTTTAATTTTTTGATTTATTTATTTAGCGCTACTCATGACTTATGAATTCAAACCCTCTGACTAGTTGCTTTTCCAATTTCTTCAAGATGGTGCAAGTGGACAGAGCAGCCCTGGTACTCCCAAATCCCCCTCTAGTCAAGCACTTTCTGGGAAGTCTGCAGCTGAGGCCAACAAGGTGAAGAAGATTGCAGTGGTGCGTTCCACACCCAAGTCCCCCGGCTCCCTGAAGGGACGCCCACCAGCTCCTCTGGCCGCTGCTGCTGTGCCCATGCCAGACCTGAAGAATGTCAGGTCCAAGATTGGCTCCACAGACAACATCAAACACCAGCCTGGTGGTGGCAAGGTAAGTGTAGCTGTATTGCATTGTGGGTATCATCCAACACACAGTCCAACCTCTCCACTCCAGTTTACAAATTGAATTTTTAGTTATAGAGACATTTGTCCTAGGCAGAGCTGTGCTCTGGAGGCAGAAAGAAAAATCTCATTGAGGTTTGAATCGGTTGATTTAAACCTCAGCGGGCAGAGCCAAAGAACCACAGTTTTTCAGAGCAGCTGGTTAATGTACCAGTGGCCAATTTTGGACACACACTCTTTGATGTGGTTTCCCATGCAGTTTGTAGTTTCCTGCTTAAAGGCAAGTGATTTGAAGTCATACATATTTAAAGGGCGGCAATTTAATTTCATATCAAAGATTGTGCATGTCACATTTGGCAAAACATTTTCTGGAGCTGGTCAGGGATGTCCACAGTGACCACCAGTGTGGTAACCAGTAACCTAGAATGGCAATTGACAAACTCTGGTCAAAATATTCATAAAAATACACAAGGCAATTATGACTAATGTTGACTTTATTCAGGACCATAGTATTCATGATCTTTAAAGGGCAGCAGGCCAGACAACTATCTTGACTAGATAACTATTGTCTAGTATGGCTAGTTTGAACTTAGAAGGCCAACGAGGCTAATGTTACACAGGCTAAACCCAAGTATCATGTAATAAAGAGAATGAAGAGAGTAGGGATTCATAATATTAGCTTCCTCCTCTGTTACCCTTTATCTCTTCAACTGGTTTCAGTCTAACTTTACTAAGCCAGAAAATCTGGTTCTTAAGCTCCACCTATTCAGGTTAATCTCAGGCAATGAGAATATTTCTGTCTCCAGAACAGCTCTGCCTTTGGAAAATATTTGTATAACTAAAACTCCTATGTGTCTTTTAGGCTGCCGTCTGATCTGCAGTAAAATTTACTTCAGTCCCTACAGCGCACGCGTGTGTGTGTGTGTGTGTGTGTGTATGTGTGTGTGGACTGGTTTTTCCACAATCTTGGGGATTGTGTACCTGTAAAAATACCCACCTTGTTGGGACCAACCCACCTCATGGTGACCAAAACCTGGGTCCCCATGAGGCAAAATGTAATCTCTTAGGTTCTGGTCTGGTAAGGTGTTAATTGGGTTTAGGTTAAGGGGCCAGGCTGTGCAAAATAAATACAGTCAATACAGTTTCCCCAGAAAGATAGTAATACCAACATGTGTGTGTGTGTGTGTGTTTGTGTGCGTGCAAATTTGTGCGTGCAGTGTTGTGGTGCAAAGGGTCCATTTTAGCATGAAAGGTACTGCAGGACTAATTTTGTGTGGGCTAGGTGTACATCATCAACATATTGCTGTGAAACACACTGTACACAGCGGGGAATGGAATCCCACTGGGCCTTAAGTAAGAAACAAAACTTTAAATGACAGTTCTAAAAACTCTGAAAAATGCCACAGCCTAAGTAATTACAGTACACTTGTTTTTTTGACATGTCTGGAATGTAGGATGTCATTAACTGGATACTTGCAGTCATACTTATTACAAACTAAGTTATTTGCTCACATGGAAAATCTGTAATCTAACACACCTAGATGGACGGTCTAAGCCTGAGTTTAATGTGGTTCTACTTAGCCTCAGTATATCAACTCAAAATGTCAGATTGGTTTGCCAAAACATTCAAATCATAAATATATTCAAGTACAAGAATAAAAGGCATAAATGCACGGATAAACATAGGTTCCTCAAAGAGTCGCAGATTAGCTTGCTAAAATACACTTTTTAATGTTTTCCAATGGAAATTCTAAGCTTCAGTGTAAATATACTTTAACTGACTTTAGCTTTTATCAGCGACTGCTAAGCTGCATAATTTAGAAGGGACAAGTTATTTTAACGTTCCCATCCCTATCACAAACTGTAGCCCCAGTGATCTTCTTTGAATTATATTTGTTCCCTTGGTCCTTCCTGGTAAATGGCAGACTGGTAAATTACACATCAGAAGCAGACGGGAGAGGAAATGCTCTAGTGTGATTAAAGCAGCTCAGAGCTTAAAGCAGCTCAAAGGAAAAACAGGTCATCATCAGTGCATCATCAGATGCTATCCTGGCCAAACTAAAGGCACAACAAGAAGGATCAATAGAAAAACAAATCATAGGCCATAGATAATTTTCAGTCTAATGGGCTATACCTGGGCACAGCCTGAATTAGTCCCAGTCTTCTCTTTTTATATCTTTGTATTAGACAGAATGTCAACCCAAACTGCATGCAGTTTGCGGTTAAATGTCTTCTTGCCAGCAAACAAACTATGGAACGCCAATGGGCAAAAAACACCTTGCTAAATACTTTTCATCACCCCCACTGTACACATTTAAGCTTTGTCTGTGCCATCGTGTCTTCTGCTGCTCCTTATATTTGCATTTCTTAAAGAGAGTTGATTACATGGTATGATAAATCATGAGGCTGTAGTCACTCACTGCGTCACCTGCTCATTCATATAACATAGTTTTAACATGCATATATAAGGAACATGATGCAATGACACAGGCAAAAGTGCCACTTCAGCATGTATTTTGGTTAAAAGGTAATAAATGGCTGTGTTGACGAGTACTTTGCAAGTTGGGTTTTGTCCCACTGGCCTTCCATAACGAACACACTTCATATAACATCTAACTTGTCCTACATCTACATCTTTTCAGGTACAAATCCTTGATCGGAAGATGGACTTGAGTAATGTCCAGTCAAAGTGTGGCTCCAAAGACAATATGAAACATGTACCCGGTGGCGGCAATGTGAGTAACTGAGGGATGAACTCAACACCAGAGTCTTGAGTATCTCTACAGTTATGATCCTCAAAATTAACCCTTGGTAAAATCCAAAGTGCTCTCCTACTTTTCCACTTCAGTAATGTCAAGTCTGGCTCCAAAGACAGAATAGAAACCTCCAGTCCAGTCTATTGATTCTGAGAGCCATTGCAGTAAGAATCACCAGAACAGTCACCAAGAAATTAATACTTTGTCTCTTGTTCTCAGTATTTGCACTAACAGCTCAACTATTTAAGCCAACAACAAATTTTAATGAAGGGAGTCAAAATCTCTCTTGCCCACATCCCTACAACTCCGCTGCAGCCTTGATCATTTTCATTACTAAAAGAAAATTACTTCCTTTCACGCTTTACAGGTCCAAATCCTTGATAAGAAGATGGATTTAACCAACGTCCAGTCTCGCTGTGGCTCTAAAGACAACATAAAGCACACGCCTGGTGGTGGCAGGGTGAGTGATGTGGAAGCACACACGCCTGTTTGACTTTCACCTAAATTTCAAACCTCTTAAAATAGCTGTCCTTAATGTCCAAAATCTGTTTTTTTTCCCTTGGTTCACCTAGACGGTGCATCTGCCACAAGTACAGGTGTTCACAATTAAAGTAATGGAGTATGTCAGTGCAGCCAGCCTCTTCAAAGAACCTACTGTTTTATATCTATTTGCATCCACAAATTTTATTACCTACAATACTTTGTGTTAAATCTCATTTAGCTTCACAAGATCAGGCTTCACATTTTTACTCTTTATCTCCTCACGAGGCTGAATTCCTCTCATTTCAGTAGATTTGATGGTCTAACACTTCACCTGCAGCCTCGCTGCTTTCAGTGACTCCAAGGGTAACAGTCTCTTCCCTTACCTCTGCACTTTTCCAGGTTAAAATACTTGATCAGAAGATGGACTTTAGTAATGTCCAGTCAAAGTGTGGCTCCAAAGACAATATGAAACATGTACCCGGTGGCGGCAATGTGAGTAACTTAAGGGATGAACTCAACACCAGAGTCTTGAGTATCTCTACAGTTATGATCATCAAAACCAACCCTTGGTAAAAGAGAGAAAAGTCCTTCCCCAACCTTCTTAATCATCCAGCTTTCCTGGTTAGGACTCACTCCTCTGAGCCTCATGCTCAAGACTAATTTTCTTTTCTAGCAGTGGCCCTCATTCGCAGCTCTGCTGCTATCGGTTTCTCTGGGATAACAGTCTCTTTCCCTACATATTGACTATTTCCAGGTGCAAATTCTTGATAAGAAGTTGGACTTAAGCAATGTGCAGTCCCGGTGTGGCTCCAAAGATAATATAAAACATGTACCCGGTGGTGGCAATGTGAGTAGCTAAAGGATGAATCTGTGGCTAACTGCAGTTGTGCAGCTCTTGCCAAAGCCTTTCCCTGCTTCTCCTGAATGCATCTTCAATAAGGAGCAGGCTGTCAGACACTGCTGCACGAAACCTCCTGTCTGTACTCTGTGTTAAACCCATTTCCGTCTGTGACCACAAGACCCCCACTACTCAACTGTGAATTATTAATACCTCCCATTAACAGTACTGTCATAAAACCTGTGAATGGTCATGAGCATTTCATAATTTCAGCTGCAGTAGAACTACACTGCTAGAGATTTAACGACTAGTAATCCTGTCTCTTTGCAAGCATTACGCACTGTATGCTATCTTTACCTTGCCTCTTAGCTTGTTGGCCAGCTGAGCCAAAATCGATGCTTCTGCTAATATGCTTTCATGGTTTATTACAAACAACGGACCTGTTGCAACATCTAACTAATAGTCTTATGTAATGCTCATGGTCGAATGTAAGCTTGATAAGTCGTTTTTGAACCTGTGCCTGTCAATTTTACCGTGATTGGTGGTGATAAATATTTATCATCCGAACTTGTCCTCAAAGCAACATGCATGATTATTCTGTGTGGATGTTTAGTCTTTGAGCACCCAATCTGATCCGAGCCGTAAGCCAGCAGCTCTAAGGACGAACAGATCTATCCTCTGTCAATTAAATCTCTTTTTTTATGATTAAAGCAAACAAATTGTGCCATTAAAACGTAAGAAAAAGAAGCCTGTAGTCGGTAACAAAGGCTCTCTGTCCTCCACCTCTCCACTGAACTGTGCCTGTTGTAGTGTGATGACCTCAGTTGAGAGAGACTGAGCGCTTTGTTAAGAGGCAGCAGTCATGACAGAGACGCCTGTGATGAGGTCATTAGATTTAGGCTTGAATTGATGCATGGCTGAGAAGTATAGCATTTATCGAGAACCCGCGTGAGTAGTGCATGTTCAAGAATGCGGACTGTGATCCATTCGGCTCACTGACAGATGCATTTGAAACCTCATCACTTTTCTGCACTTTTCTTACCCTCTTATTGAAGTGCTATCAAAGCTTGCAAGCCTCATGGGTGGTAGTACAAAACCGTGATACCTAATCCTTCTATCTTTGAATCCCTGTGGGGGTGTTTTCCTTTGTCTCTCAGTGTGATTACTGTTCTGTTGATCTCTGCGTGTCCTAATCTGTCATGGCGTTTTATTCTGTGTAACCTTTAGAAAAATAACAAGCCAGTTTTTAGGACTGTGGTTGCATGACAGGTGAGTTTACCATGATGTTCCTCCCTCAGAGTTCAAACCGTGTTTTCTGCTCTGTCTGTTTTGTCCCCTGCACAGGTTCAAATTGTGCACAAAAAGATTGATCTGAGCAATGTTACATCTAAATGTGGCTCAAAAGCCAACATTCACCATAAGCCAGGTAGAAATAAAAACACAATCTTAATTCACAAATTTATAAAGGCCTTTTAAGTCAGAATTGAGTGTGATATTTTCCCTCCTCGGCTGTTCTTCTTCTGTAATCAGGTGGTGGTAATATTGAGATCAAGAATGAGAAATTGGATTTCAAAGTCCAATCCAAGATCGGCTCTCTTGACAACATCGGCCATGTGGCTGGAGGTGGACAGAAGAGGGTAAGACACGGCAACAATACTCCAGATTAAAGCTGCTAGATTACTGTCCATTTTCAGCAATAGTGTAGCCTATTTCTTCCTCTTCTGCATGCCCAAAAGCTTCGCCTGCACAGCAAGAGAGCTTGCTTGGCTATTTTCCTCAGAGGAATCAGTTTGGATGATAATCCAGACATGACATCAGAACTAACCTGAAACCAGTGCAGATATTCCTTTATAGATACAGATGTCACATTTCATAAAATCAGCCTCATGTTGGGGGTTTACACACTGAGTAAAACACAGACAGCACCAGGAATTATGCAACACAATGTACTCTGAACATGCAGACAATATTCAGACAGTCTGTAATGTGAAACACAAATGCTGTTTGATAAAAGCCTTGAATCTCTGTAACTTTATAAAATTAAGAAAAAACAGGTTTATTTTCAACTTGATCGCCATGCATTTCTGAATTTAAACACCAGGTTTTGAAAGCGTCTTTATAACACTAATGCTGGTAGACTTTTCTCAACCTGTCCTTTCTCAGCCTAGCACGTCATCCTTCAATCCTGAAGTCAGAACATAATAATCATCAACATTGGCGTTACGAGGCTTTCACATGTCAGCAGCGATGTACAAAAAAAAAAAAAAAAAAGCTTCCAAAAGCGCACTACTAGGCCTGCTAGGTGACTGTGGCTGCCTAATCGCTTGCTCCCATTCCCCTTCTCTCATCGCTCACAACCTTCCTGCTTTTCCTCCCATTTCGCTGCAACCGATAGTAAGCTTCAAGCGCTTCCATCCTTGTCATATTGTAAGTTCATCATAAATCCATGCTTATGATTATCATTTGCCATTATCATTTGTTTTTTTATTATTATCATTTATTTTTTCATATGTTGTGTTGCGTTTTGATTTCTGTTGACGCCATCACATGTATTTTGTTGCATGCCTTGTCATCCCCTTGCTGGGGCTCCTCTGTAGAGGGAGAAGGGGAAGGAAGCAGGAGGGAGCTCCTCACACAGCCCCTCAATCGGGGACATGTCCGACCTCTCCCCCGCTGTCACCCCCCCACAGTCACCTCAGACTCTCCCCTCAGCACCCATCACACCCATCTTGACGAACCCCCTCATAAAGATTGAGGACTCTTGTAAGTACTGAAAAGCTGTGTGCCATGCGGTTGTGCTGCTACCGATTATGGTGGAGATGCAAATGACTTATTTGAATAACGGCAAGAGCACAAACATGGAGAGACATAACCACTTTTTTTTTAACTGTAGTTGGAGTTAATCCTGAGAGAATGTAGTTTTCCATTTCTTTCCACTGTATATTTGATGCTAGTAGCTGCTGTATGCTCATTAATCACTGCCAAAGGCTTCCAGTCTGTCTGAAAATGTACTTTAAACTCTGGAAACCCCCTAGGAACCCTAAAAGTTGTTTACATGACATTTGATCTTCTCAGGATTTCCCAGTTTTTTCAGGCCGCTCACCAGTGAACATGCATTTTACAAAAAAAAATGGCTGAAATGGCAGTGGTTCATGGCCGTTATCTACAAGTTAACAGTCAACAGTTAATTGAATATTATCAAAATCCTAATATCCAAGTCTGAGGAGCTGCAGTTGTTTGGTAAAGGTAAAATGTGCGACAGAATAGCAGTATTGTTTGTTTTGTTTGTTACAGACCTCAGCAAAAATTACATAATCTTTATTGCAAAAAAATGCAAATATGCAAAATATGCAAGAATTATCATTCCCGCTAAAATAATAAATCATGCCACAATCATAATATCTGTCAAAATCATTGTAATATTATTTATTTATTCATTTATTTATTTACCATATTGTTCAGCCCTATTATCTGTACAGAAACAGAAGTTGTGAAATGCATCTTGAATCCAAAATTATCCAAATGATTTGATAAATACACTTGGAAAGGGTTTGAGATATGAACTCCCTATCAAGACAAGAAATCAGAAACCATTTCCCAACCTCAAGCAGTTCATGGCATCAAGCCCAGACATGGTATGTTTTCACCCACCAGAGGGCGCTGCACATCATGCAACAGTCTCCCCACCCCTCCCTCTCCAACTTTCTGTCAGTAACACTCACTCCTGCCAAAAAGATCCCAAACACACACATCACACACAGGCTCCAATGTGTCTCCTGGTTTTAAAATCGACTCAGCAGGTAGAGGAGGCGTCGCTCCCCCAGTAGGACTCAATCTGAACCAGTTAACTTGCTGATGTGTCTCTGCCTGCCCGGCCCACAGATTGAGACCCACAAACTGACCTTCCGCGAGACAGCCAAAGCCCGCACTGACCACGGCGCCGAGATCATCTCCTTGGAAGACTCCCCCCACCAGCTCAGCACCGTGTCCTCCTCTGGCAGCATCAACATGGCGGACTCTCCGCAGCTCTCCACGCTGGCTGACCAGGTGTCCGCCTCTCTGGCCAAGCAAGGCTTGTGAATGCACACTGTTTTATCGAGGCCCCCTCAGCCACACTGTCACGTAGAGGAGTTGTGATGCCTTCCTCGTCATTTCTCACAGGACTTTTTTAGCTACCCATCACTGTTTATCCTTCACTAACAATTGAAACTGTTCTCGAGGCATTACTAGAAGAGGTCTTCAAAAAAAAAAAAAAAAAAGAGATTAAAAAAAAAAGTAGGCCAAGATATGTTACTTCATTTCTCTCTGTGGTCCTTGATCTCTTATTCGCCATTCTTTGTACCTTTTGTAAGTGTCCCTTTAAGAGTTGAAGCACCCCAGCAGAGCAGAATCCTCCTTGTGGTTCTGAATAATTATTTGTCATCCATATCCTGTTAATTCTAACATCCTTTTCAACTCAATTTACCGTCACGATGACTGTAAACCCCTTATGTTTTCAATGTGCAAATCATCTTTGATGGGTGTCCCCTGATGGTTTTTTGATACATAGAAAATGACTTGGAAAATAGTGAGCGCAGACCGTAGGGGTCCAATTTGTACTGGAAGAGAACATAAAAAAAAAGGTACAGGATATGGTGAAAGGGGGGATGGGATTCAATTGTCTGATTAAAGTAGCAAAGTTTTCATAAAGACAGTCAAAATGCTTTCGGACCTCATAGCTGTCTTCGCTGTGTGTAGCCCCTACATTTACTGCAAGGTGGTTTCAAAAGGGGGGTGGATCTCTGGACGAAAACAATGGCTAGAATAGAAACCTTGGTTTGTGTTGGGCACAGTTTTATAATTGTATTCTGTGGATATGACATGTATTTGATATGGAGAAACATTTGTATGGTGCCTGCTACTGTCAGTGTTAATTTATTTTTTATGTTACTGCTCTATTGTAAATGCGCTAAAGCTTGACTTATGAGGTGGAAAATTACGCTTAGGCATTTTAAGTGTAAATGTCACGGCCAAAATATACCCAGTGTTTTGAAAGAGGTGAGTGGGGCGGGGTGAGTTTAATGGGTCAGTGGGTGATAGTCATCAGCTCTTCAGTGATTGCAGAATGAAGTCAGTTGCATTCATGTGCCCTTACCTAGGTCGTTCATTGCAGTTATTGCAAAATGTAACAATACTTACAGAAAAATCCCTACATTTACAGCTTCAAAAAAACAATCTGAAATGACTCACTCAACATGAATCTGGCTGAGAGGTGGAGAGAGAGGATGGATGTGTTGAATGGGCGCAAGTCAAGATGAGGGATTTTGGCGAGCGTCGCTAAACTGAGCAACAAGAGAAACTGTATAGCTCCGTGGTAATTCGCTTAGGGGAATAGAGAGACTTAGGGCACTGAACATGTTAAAAAAAAACAAAAAAAAAAAAACACTTTGTGCTCTATCATGTGGCACTCTGCTGGTTGCGTTCCCATATCAGCGAGGTGAGGCTTGGGCTCTCTGTAGATCAGATTGTTCCCCGACATTCAGCACCGTCGGCCCCCGCTGGGATTAATCGTTCAGATTTGACAGACAGCTGGTTATACTGTAAGCAAGGTCATTATTATATCATTGTCCCATGTTCAAATGATAGTGAGATTTTTCATTTGGTACGGGGACACCCTGGAAATCTACAAGGACGCCTGGTGACCCACTTTGGGAATCACTGCTGCAGAGAATTCGAGTGACTACATTGGACATGACAGTGAATCCATTTCAACAAAAAGTATTCGTTTATTACCTGCAATTGATCTGTAGATTGCCAACAAAAATTGACATTTTTTTATAAGGTTTTATTGTAAAGAAGCTTATTACTGTACGTTACACTTTATATGGCTTGTTTCTTCAAAAATGATCTTTCTGGTAAATTTCATGCAGTTGTTTGAGCATGAAAAAAATGATTTTGTATCTGTTATATGGAATGAACGCAACCAGCCTGAGCTTCTGCTGCGTTCAAGACGACTGGGAAATGTCCTAATTTGGAATCCATTTGAATGCGCCGCCCAATTGGTAATGGAAGCTGGTTGCTTTTATCTGGGATTTAGCTTTTAAGTAGACTTTTCTGTGCATGGCAAACTTAAAGGTTAATACACCTGGATACTTCCAGAACTGAAAGGTTTAGTTTGTCCAGCGTTAAAACGGCGCAGTAGCCCTTTGGCCTTGGCGCGCTCTGCACCTGCTCTGAAAGCAGCGGAAACAAATGCAGCTTTGTTTTCGGGCAGCCTGTGCCGTCCCCACCTTAACCAAGCTGAATGCTCTGAGGTGAGAGGAAGGAAACTCCAAGCGGGAACTTTCCCATTTCCCAGTTGTCTTTCGACGCATTCGCTGTCACTTTCCCTCTCCTTTGCCTGTGCTGTTTCCTCGATTTGTAATAGGCAAAAAAATATGTGGTCCTTTAATAGAAACACTTGAAAAATATGCTGATTTCATGTGCTCAAAAACGTCATCCTGTTGATCAATATTCCTAGTGATTCATCACTATTAATCTCATAAATAGCTATCATAATTAAACAACTTCTAGCATGCATCTCATGTAAGAGAAAGCTGTCTGTCCGTTGCCTCCCTTTTCACAAAGTGGTCTCATTGTATATCCTGTTAATATCTGCTTTCTTAATTTACTAGGAAGGATATACTGAATACGTAGCCTAAGACTAGTTTTACAAAGTGTGTGTGTGGGCGGGGCTAACCTCTGAGGCGACCCCTTCTCCTTTAGGTGGTGATAAAGATGAATTGGTAACATGAAACGACAATGGTCCCACCTTGTTCTTGTATTGCCAAGATGCTTTTTTTTTCTTTTTTTTCCTTTTTTTTAAGTTGGACTCAAAAGAACAGGCGTGTAGGATTTAAAGGGTGTGCTTGCAACATGATAATCTGCATGCTCAATTCTTGGTTCTTTTTGATCACTAATAGCCGATATTCATCAGAGTGTGCAAGACAGACGCGCGGGCTGTGCAGGGTGAGGGATGGGAAGCTGCTCCCAGTGCACAGTGGTGAAGAAGTTTATTGGGGGGAAAAAGGTTTTGCTTTGGTGGTCCTCTCCAAGTGTCTTTGTACCGGGGCCACTGGAGAGGCTTTTCGCAGTAACAAATCTCATCACCTTTTTGGTTCTTTTTTTGACGCTATACAGTTGTGGAAATGTGATTGTTATCGTTATCGTGCATTTTATCAATAACTGGTTTATGATGATTCTTGTTGCTGTATATGTGTATTTGAAAATAAATGCTATCAAGTCACTGTCTTTGCAAACTGAAAGAGAGCAACATATTTTACACTGAATGAACTGAGGCCAGAACAATTATGCCAAGTTAAACATAAACGTTTTAATGGTACTATTTACAAAAAACAATTCTGCTTTGATTAGGTTAACTGCTGCAACAATCGAACAGGTACATTGACATCTTGCTTAACTACAAAAGAAAAAACAGTGATTGAATGACTGTGGCATAAAAACACAGGTGTAAAATTATACAACCATAGATTTTGCATAGCAATTAGTTACTTAAGGGGGCAATAGTGTGGTTATGACATTGTGGGGTGGCAGAAACAAAATTCATCTTTCAACGGAGTAGTCTCGAGATCGGACCAATCTGAGTGGTGAAAATATTCTCAACAGCAGAAAATATTCCCTTAAATTGTAAAACCTGAGCTTGGGGTGGCTTCTAGCTAAATAAGAGCTGCTACATTTGAAATGTTTGCAAGATAACACTTCTTATTTTTGTCAAGTTGAACCAGAAAAAGAGGGAGGAGGCTAAATTGTGTTGTTTATTTTGCCACAGTTTGACTTTTCTAACTTAATACGCCAATGACTGTGTGTGAAGGGAGAAAGGGAGTGAAAATAGCTAACACTAGGGTCTTCCTCATTACCTGCATTTTATTTATTTTTTAAATTTTTTTTTTCATGAGTGGAAATCTTGCTGTGTGCTGTTGTGATAAGACTAGCATTCGCATGTTTTCAGCATGCAGCATTGCTTTCTGTAGGGCAAGTGCTGAAAAGACACCCCAGCCCTCTGTCCCGTCGCCCTCTTTTAACAAAACTGGGAGACACCGCGGGGCAAAGACAGGAGCTGGACACTCCAGAGAGGTTCAAAAAGGAATGATTTACCATTCAAACACAAAGAATGTGTTATGCTGGAACAGACAGAACAAATACAAATAAAAAGTGTCAGGAATGAAACAAACAAAGAAAGCAAACCAACAAAACTGGACTTGGCAGTTGGAGAAGTGCTCTGGTGATTTCAGGCGACCTCTAGGGGGGGAGAGGGAGACCACATCTCAAATGTACCTGTTTATTTGGATGGGGATAGGAGGATATTTTTTCTTGTTTTGTTATTTGTCACTCCACTAAAAATGTACATGGGAATTACAAGCAACTAGTCAATAGAAAACACCCTTTGGCCATACTTTGAGGAGTCCGCTACATAGTGCGCTACAAGTGTACACGCGACATATGAAACACCACTAAGCCCCCATGTACATTGTTTAGCCTACTACAGAAATCATTTTTTGTAACATGTTGTTTTATACTTTTTTTAACATTTATTCTTTTTTCCTGTGACAAAAACAAGTGTAGGGAAAGGCTTCTATCTCCATAATATTCACTAAAAACTGTGAAAAGTATTAGACTGATGTTTGAATATCAAACAACAGGAACCCTTTTAATATCTTATTTTGCTTTGAGGTTCTGCTTGTTAATGCCAGAGAGGGGCTGGGGAGGGCGCGGGGGACCTCAGCCTGTCAGTCATTCATCGGTGAGCGGCAGCCTTGTGTTTGGGGCCATCGTCGTCACAAGGCAAGTCCATGTCGTCCGAATCAAGCCTTCCGTAGCCCGTTGCTCGGCAACCTGAGATGCTGCGCATTCTGGGCCTGATGTGGTAGTCGGTCTCCGCCTCGGGCTCCGGGATCGGGTCCTCTGACAAGGGGAAGTTTCGACGTTCCCACGGCGCTACCGTCTGAAAACAGAGAACATGTTTACATCAGCGACAATTCACGAAGCATTTTAAAGCATTAATTCAACTGCTTAAAAAGGGTGAGTAGTAGGATCACTGAATTACAGCTAATTTGTTTACATCTAATTTACATTTCCCCCATTCATTCTGCAATGCATGGATTTAATTAGATTATTTACAATACCGTTCTTTTTAAATCCAAAAATAAAATGGTATTAAAATGAGCCGTGATAATTAAAAAAAGGCTGAATCAACTCAAGCGACGGATACGTACCCGTTCTTCGAAGGTGAAGTCGGGCGTGGAGCACCGCGTGTCCTCATTGGACAGCAGCCGGTGGGAGTCCCGTGAGCAGGGCGTGTGGGGGTTGGACGTGGCGTCAGGGCTGGCTGGACTCATGGGCGAGGGCACATGGCTGTAGTCGTGGAGCAGAGGGCAGTGGCCCGGGTCTGGGGATGCAGGCTGAGGGGTGGGAGGGTTGGTCCCGCACAGCAACGGCGTGGTCCGCCCGTCGACAGACTTGTACGACCTGAGGCGCGTAACAGTCCGGGGTGAGGGGGGGCAAGTATGTGGGCAAACAGGAACGCATCTATAATCTACCATCAAATATGCCAGGGCACTTTTTGTGTTTATTCCTGGCTGGGCTGCGTTTTTTTAAGGTGGTGCCAGCTTGTTTTACAGCTGTGTTACTGACCTGCTGCCCCTCCTCTTAGCGGGTGCCAGAGCCATCCAGGTCCAGCGCGAACGCTCCTGGTCCTCACAGGGCTGGTGGAGCTGGCCGAAGGCTGCATCTGTCAGGTCCTCCACCTACACACACACACACGCACAAAAAGCAATAAATACTGATCTAAAATTCTCAGTGACCAGGCCCTCTTGAGTGTCTGATTTATAACCAGAAAGGCAACAGGAAGTACGCCTGCTTTAACCTGAAGGGTTACTGAGCCGTATCCATTATAAAAGGTTTTCAGTTTGACCACCAGGTGTCACTGTTAACTCTCTGCCATATGTTTATCAGATTATCAGTTAAATACTTCCTTACATGTCCTGAATGTGCCTGCACATTTTAATGCAGAAGAATGAGGAACTAGTGGACATAAAGGCAAAACATAGTGAGTCATATTTTAGGCTACCCAGTCACGGTTGACAAAGCTCAAAACACCTACCTCCTTCTCATTCTCCTCTTCAGTTATGGGCTGAGAGAAGATGTCCACTTCTCGCCAACTGTATTTCAAAAAAAATAATAAATAAAATAAATTGTGAGCGCAGGATACCAGGTGTTTATTATTATCTGCAGCGATGAACTCCACACCATGTACATCGTTAATAACCAATTACTGGAAGGTTTCATGGAGCTCCTGTCCAAACAAGCAGGCCTGGGACAAGCCTGGTGTCCTGATCTGAGTGGGTTCACTGCAGCTACTTACCTGGGTGTGAGGATCTCTTTGTACTGCAGCTTCTCCACTCTGGTGGTGGCGGCCACAGACATGGGGATCACTATGTTGTTGATGTCGAAGGAGCTCTCACCCCGCCTCCTCTTGATGGGCTGCTGTTGGGGGACAAAGACAAACACAGGCGCATTAAGCCTCCATATGTTCGGAAATAAAACACTAAAAGATAAAATGAGTGGGGATATTTTTGTTGAAAATGTATTTTTAAATAATCCTTTTCTCTCCAACAACTCTTTGGTTAAAGGAGGATATGAACTGAGCTTCCTACTGTACTTCATGACCTTTTATCATGAAATGTTTGACCCAAACTAGGATTTGCACCTAAAATTCACAAGACAAAGCAATAATCCCTGGGAATGAAGCATTTAAGGACCTACTTGTGCAACTAACTGTAGTTATACATATAAATACTACATACACCCCAAACACCATGTCTGAACGCTGGCTTAGTCACAAAATAAATGTCACTTTCACTATGACTCTGCTCTACTTCGCTCCCCCGCTATGCTCCTAAAACCAAAACTGAAAATGGGACTTGGTCCGGCAAGTCCTTACAGGTGTGCTCGGGACACTCTGACTGCTGGGGCCCAGTGATGTGGAGTTCTCTGAAGAGGTGGACAGCTGGCGTGTGAGGGGGCTGTGGAGGGACGAGTGCATGTTGGCCAGTGTTGAGCAGGGGCTGCCTGAGTCCAGGAAGAGCTTCGGGGAGGCTGGAACACAAAAAGACAAACTCACATTAAGATGACCACTCGGTTTCCCCAAGGCAAGTCGAAGCCATCACCTTGTGTGCATGCACATGACTGGAAAATTACAAAATGGTGGGAGGCTGAAGAAAAAAAAAAAAAAACAGGGTAATGCTCCATTTTTCATCTAAGAGTCCTTTAATATCTTAGTAAAGGACCTTATAATGAATGCATTTCCACTGCATATTTATCAGCTGGTCTTAATTCATAAAGCCATGACTCACGGTCAGTCCTGTCCAGTGAGTGCTCTCTTAATCTCTTGCGGCTGTAGCTCTTGTCGTAGGGCCCTAAGGGGGAGGAGAGGGCCTGCAGCCGCTCAGTCTTGCACACAGCCTGGCTCTCCAGCCGGGCTGCGCTCAGAGCGACGCTGCTGCCACCCACACTGCTGTCCACGACTGTCCTGGGCTTCTCAGCACGGCCCTTATAGTGGCCTAGTCCTGCAACAAGAGGCACCAGTCAGGTTATTGTGGGGCACAGAGGTGGTGTAAGTGTCCCCTTGAAATGTCACAGGAATGTGTTTTCACAGGTCATCTGAAAGTTTCATGTAGTTTGAAAACTGAAATGCACCGGGTGTAAAGAATAGCAGTGGAGACAGAGTGTCTGATTACTTGGGGTCAAACTGAAGTACAACACAACACAACCAAACATGCAATGATGTTGCAATGTTTTTAACACAAGAAAAAAATAGAACCATTGATTTAGTATCTCAACCATTATATCAACATGTGCACTAATATGTGGAGGCAACTGACAGTATTAATGTCCTCCATCTCAAACACCGAGATCTCAGTTACCAGCTCAAAAGATGTTTGTTTTTTATCCATTTAAGCTAACTTTAAGGCCTTTTTAATACACTGGGAATTAAATATATGACCAGTTTCACCACTAAAAATGAAAATCAAACCAGTTGCACACCTCATAAAACAGGATTTCTATGACTTGGTTAATTCTTATTAGAAAAACAGTTAAACCGCAGCAATACAACGTTTTAAAGACCTCGAAATTTGATTCTGAGACATTCAGCACTAAATCATCACCTTGTTTACATTTCAAAACCACCAAGTCAAGATATTTTCACTTTCGAGTCATGTGGAAACCCCCTGTTTCATTATTGAGTTTGCATTGAGTCTGTGTCTGAAACTCAAAAAGTGTGTTTTTGTCTGCAGAAGCACATGTACTTACTGACTGCCATGAGCGAGTTGGTGAACTTGTGCTTCTCTTTGGAGGAGGAGAGCTTATGTTTGAGGGAGAGCTTCTTCAGCGGCTTGCTCCTCTCCAGCACCTTGGTCTGCCACTGGCTCTTCATCACCTGCTGCAGACGCAGGCCTATACAAACGTCTGAATAAGACATGAACCAAGTGAAAGATTAAACACTGCAAAAAAGAAAAAAAAACTTAACGTAAACAACCTAGTCGGTTTAATACAGCGGTGCAGGAATGCGAGTTACTTCAATCAGATTTTCCATTTGAAGTCTGACATTATTACAGTGAGCCATACTCCGTATTTGAGCTTGTGCTTACAGCACACTATTGTAGTGGAGCTGTAAATTAGCATCATTCTTTAGAGTTTCATGGTTTTCTTTCTGGGACAATACATCGAAAAAATTCCATTCCACAACAGTACAAAAATGCCTTGATTTTTGTGAATTGTGTCGTTTGAAAGAAATGAATCTCATGAATGAAAACACAAAGGCACAAAGACAATAATAACTAGAGGGGGGAAGAATATCATTACTGAATGTAACCGATGCCCAGTACTGTTAAGCCAGACCTATTTGGATTAAAAAAAAAAAAAAAAGATTAAGATTAACCCAATTAAATGATAAATTCTCACTGCTTATGTTTCAGTCTAGAACTTTCTTTCCGGACAGTTTTTTTCTCTTGTATGTGTAAACAGGAAATGACTGTGCGCATTCTGTGGCAGGCTGTCACACTGACCATCAGGGAAGGACAGAATAGGATGGATGCCAGGATCCAGTCTTGACAGGCGCTCCAGGTTGGGCAGCTCATACTGAGGGTCCTCCCTGGGGGTGGGCCGGCCACCGCACATCACACAGCTGGGGTTCACCCTGCAGTTACACTGGATACAGCTGCTTCTCTGCGCCTGGGGGTGGACAAAGACGGGTCAGCAATAGAAAAGTTTCCATCATACCACGCATAAAAAAAACACGGCACGGCAAAAACTTCTCAAACACAGTATCTCACCAAAATCTCCCACTGACACCAATTTGTTAGAAAACAAGTCCAAATTCTGAGCAGTTTGACAGGAATTGACAGTTTTTCAGACTGTGGGAGTTGTGTGAAGTTATGGTGCAAAGAAAGAAGTCTCATCCCTGACAGAATTTGCCTCTTTGATGCCCTCATCATAGTGATAAGGTATCTGAAGGTTCCACAAAGATAAACTTAAGATGCTTTAACTTTAATCATTGCACTTAAAATAATTTTACAAATTTAAAATACAAAAATAAGAAACAAGAAACAAGCAAACAAGCAAAACCAGCCTATTTCTCAACAAGCTTATCTAATGCAAGTTCTGAAACTAAAAATAGGCAGTATTTAGTAAATCAGATAAGATGCAAAAAATGTGTTTTGCATATTGTACTATCAACTCCACTTTGTATTCTTCTTAAAATGGACATGCAGTACAAGGAAACCTGCAACTGTGTAGTGAAAATCCCCTGAATAACTGCATTTCAGAAACTGTTGCAGGTCTAGAATTTAGACAGTAATTTTGGAGACTTTCAGGACCTGCAGATATCCTGAACACCAGCACCGTGGGAAAAAGCTTGATTCATCAAGCCTGTGTTTCCATTTCCTCTACTGAAACTTGTGAGTTGTCACAAGGGTTACTACTTCTTTTCTTGTCTATTTGCCTTTGAGGGAAGATGCCCTACTTTTTCACAACCAAGCCATCCATCTCATGTTTACTTGTATATTTTGTTACAATGCAAGAAACTAAACCCAAATTGCAGTGTAAAATATGATGAATATCGACTGAGAATGACTGTCTGTTTCTGCTGCACTGAAATGTATGGCCAGGCATAGAGAGCCATGACCAAAGCACTTTTCACACTGATTTCAGCATGGAACACACCTACACACACACACACACACACAGCATATAATATCATGCCACAATCACTTTGTCAGTTGAAAGGATTACATTGCTTTCAATGAGTTACCGTTGCATATTTGCATTGTAGTGTGATGCATTTGCTCTAAGCATTTATCCAAATCTTGCACTGCTAGTTCATTTATGGCTGTATTTTCATTTTTTCCATTTTACTGAAATTGTGCATGGAACAATGATATCAAACAATGTACTCAAATAAATGATAGAATTGTGAGGTTTTGGGATATTGTGTGCATAGTGAACATGTCTGCCTGTATATGTGCATGGATTTGTCAAAATGTTCAAATGATAGTTAACATTAAAGGCCAACAAGCAATTTCAGCCTCAGCCGTGACATGCAGGCAAGCATATGATGACATATAGCCTGTATTAACGTCAAAGTAACGTCAGTAATCAGCCTGAAAGGTTGGGAGCTACGCTATCTGTAACTGTAGATTATCTCTAAAATATGTGCCGGTCTGCCAAACCAGTCAAACCGTCAGAAACCAGCACTGAGCTCTGTTGTGATTTGGAGGCTTCGTAAACGGCAGTTGCACGCTTGACAAATGACACACAGTGAAACTCACCTTGCCGTTGAGGTTGGGCACAGCGTTGGGCTGAATGAGCCGCCGTCGTCGACAGCTGACAAGTGGTCGCGTGCGGGCAGCCACACATGTGCTGTCATAGACCAAGGGCTGTTGGTGCTTGGTGTCCGCACTCTCTGCCATCCTGTAACGACCAAGAGGGCAAATGAAGCAACGGATTTCAAACCTTAAAAATCTTGACCGTTAGCTCAAGGAATTATGCTTCAAATGGTTAACTAATCAATGCTACCTCTTTTTGAAAAGCCTTAACATAAATTTCAACACAAACTAGGGCACTAGTAATTATCGTTATTTTGGCAAGCCAGAGGGCATACCAGTTGATTTGTAAATCAGTATTAAGATAAGCATGATGAATGTTAAAATACTGGTTTCTCTGAGAGATGCAGTGGCAACAGTAACTTCAGGATCTCATGATCACAAATCATAGGCTTTATGATTATCCAGGTTACCACAGAAAAATCCTCTTTCTCTACAAACTGTACGATAAGGTTCTCATTATCAGCTGTACCTGTTGAGGACACCGTTAACTGGCCGTCCATTTTGGCCTTTCCAGGGGCCAGGCTCTGTGGTGGTGACGTGGGCGGTAACTGTGTGCTCCAGCCGTTCTGAGCTACCATCCTGCACAGGCAGATAAGACAGGCCAGTGAGGCTACACCTAATATCAACTGGCACAGCATTGGCTGACCAACAGCACTCAGCAAACCCTCGATATTTAAAGGGGTATCCTGCATAATACAAGCACTGAATCACGCCGGTCTCGTGGCCCTGAATTATTCAGGCGACATCTGAGGAAACGGCAGGGCTCTCGCAATGCTTCAAAAAAAAAAAAAAAAAAAACATATCCC
>OMLF01029256.1:60634-95531 GCA_900302615.1 Holocentrus rufus
AAAAAAAAAAAAAAAAAAACACTATTCTGCATCAAAATACATGTCTTGAAGCTCTTCCTCAAAATTTGTGAAAACATTCAATATATTTTTAAAGCTTTTACACTCATATGAACTTAAATTTCATTTTCCTTTTACACTGTGTAACTATATGCCTTCACAAATTAGGATTTCTCTGATATACCAGCTTGGAAATTCAAGTTACAGCGAGTGTCTTACTAGTTCCACACTGTCCAGAAAGCAGCTTCAGTGACAGATTTGTTTTAAGACAAAATAAAACACTCTATTTCAGCAAAAACACAGAATCTCATAAAAAGGCCAGTGAAATGTGAAAACTGACAGTATGACAGCTCAAAATGCAGAAGCCCCAACTGCAAGCCACCAAGATCAGGGGCCAAGCCTGCAGACATATTGGGTAGACACGTCGGCATAATGAGCACTTTACACTTATCCAGAGACACAAGCTCTTTCAGATTTAAATAGTTTGGCAATGTAAGACATGTTGATTGATCACAGTGCGTGAAATGTCTTCTGTCTGATTCATTCTGGACCTAAAGGCCAGATTACAGCATGAATTCTTGTGATTAAGAGTGAAGGGTTTTGAGATAAAATAGCAACCTGAACAATGTCAATAGACAGAGATACCAGTGAATAAGCCTTTAAATGGACAGGGCAGGCCAGTTAACGTCAGTGGAAACTTAACAGAAATAATTTTCAGTGCTTTATGATGACCAGAGACACTAGGAGGAAATGTGATTTAAAAACACTGTCTCAATCAAATACTGGAATTAAGGTGGCAGTGACCTTTTTAGCCTCACAATAAACATGACTTGTTCCTAAAATAAAACCCCAATTTGAATATATGGTCTGATACAAAGGTGTTATCCAATAATAATTTGATCCTCTAACAAGATTCAACAGTTTACATCACTGCACGCCCTTCATGGTGAGATGAGAGGGAAGATTTTTGATATTTTTCAGTTTTCCAGTTAGTATAAGGTGTCTGTTGTGTCTAGAAGAACTACTTGTCTATTTAACAGCAAATACGACCAAATTTCCAACACTGAACCTCCTGCATACTGTAAGGTCAGACTTGAGCAGAAAATAGTGAATAATCAATAACACAACCTGACCAGTCCTGGGGCAAAGAGATACTTCATGTGGATTCATAACCATTTCCAACTGTTCATAATTGACTAGTCTGCTGTGGATGCACAAACACTGCAAATTCATTTTAGATTTTGAGCACTGAGAAGGTGAGAATTCGGTTGAAGCACAGCTGTACAGGAAGACACACCCCTCCGTTAACCTTCACTCTGCTTACCTGAGTATTTGCAGGCTCTGCCTTCACTTCTGTCCCACCAGCAGGCAGCGCACTGGGCGCAACGCCTCCCAACTCTACTGAGCCCTATGGAATTGAGACCTGAGTGTTATGCTCCCATCTCAAACAAAGTGATGCCAAGTACCAGTTATGTGACATAGCAGACCAGAGCACAACAGCTGTCATGTGACACTGACACCGAGACTTAAATGCATAGGTCTCTAAACCAGTTGAGTGATTGTTGACATGGCTGCACAAAAGCAAACAGAACTGAGGCATATGCACTGCTGAGTGAATAGACATACAAAAGGATCGTACACACAAAAAAAAAACATAGGTGACACGGTGTCGGGTGAGATACTGACCTTGCTGGCGCGGATCTGTCTATAGATGTCAGTCTGCTGTCGGATGCGGTACTCCAAGTCCGAGATGTGGGCCTGGAGCCAGTTCCAGTGGCTGATGATGGCGGCTCTTTCCACCGTGTAGCGACTCTCCGCCCGCTTCCATCTGGAAAGCACAAAGGATGTAAAGTGTTTAAGATCAAAAAAGCCCCAATGAACAACCAAAGAATATATTTTTTATGTTAATGTGCAGAATAAGATTTTTCCCCACAGATTCACACAAATTCAGTGACATCTGAATGATATATGGGAAGTCTTAGATTGTGTTTACTGCAAAATCATAAAATCTAACATCAGAACAAATGCATTCTCTCAAGCAAAAGTCAAACTTTCACACAAAGAATATCACACTATTTTAAAACTCACAAATAAAGTACATCACACTATTTTAAAACTGTCAAAATGATCGTTTAGACCATATTATTATCCTGTAAGCCTCCAGGCATTTCCCCTGCCAGACTGCAGAGGTCAGTGAATCAGCATTACACAAAGCTGCCAGCAATGGCAATTTCAGGCACAGTGAAAAAAACATTCCAATCTCAAAAAGCAGCAGAATCAGGCATGCATCATAAGCACAGCAAATATATAAAACGGGGATTTCAACTGTACTGACTTTTTTGCACGGCAAAGTATTAATGCCCAGTGAGAGCAGAGCACTCCATTTTACCAGTATGACACACAGAATGGGCATTTCAAAGGCAGAGAAGAGAGGAAAATGTCTGCTCTTGAACCGTGGAGCAACAACCACAGAGGGCGCTGTTTCGTCAAAATATGGGCTGCAGTGACTGTGGCGGAACAATGAAAATAATGACTCAGATGCCAGACAAAGATAGACCTTGCACTCCTCCGTGCTTTCTCCTCCCCACCCCCCCCTTCTCTCTGTTTTCAATTTCCAGAGCTCCACCATGATGGAGGAAGTGAAACGGGGCTGCTGGGAAGACGGACAGAAAAGGAGATTGGAGAGAAAGGAGGCAGGGTGGAACAGAAGGACAATGAGGACTGGAGGGCTCTGCCAGCCTGAAGAGCTGCAGACGGGCTTTAAAAACAATCTATAGGCCACAGGGCACTGGAGGGGGGGTGGGGCTGGAGTCATGGAGGAGCGCAGCGGACACTGGGGCAATAATCCAAGCAGGAATCCTGTCTTACTGTGGGTCTGTGCAGAAGGGGAGTAATTGTGTGTCTTGTAACTGGCAATTCAGTGGAGACCCATTAGTGATATGAAAGACGGTGAATCCTTAGTTCTCTCAAATCCAGTCAAACTGCAACACAACAAAGACACTGCTGCAATTACAACCGTACTCCATCCTACTAACATTACATATTGCTTTTCCACAGAGTCAAGCCTGTTCTACAAAGCATCTATCTGGGTGGTGAACGTTCACAAACACTGCAACACTTGTGAACACGCCCCTGGCTGATCCGCCAGATCAATGCACTGGCAACTCATTTGCATCTGTGTGTGTGTGTGTGCGCCTATAGGGACTCCACTCAAAACAACAGCGGTGGCGCAGAGCGTGTCGCACATTCGATTGCACCAATCACTCAGAGATTGTGTCCCACAGTCCTCAGAGTGGAAGGTGGAGAATTGATCCACAAAGGGGAGGAGCGGGCCGGGTGTGATGTCCCTGAGGTAGGACTGGGAAATGGTCTCAAGGTGATTCATACCCCCCCTGTGACAAGGAGGGATGGCCCTGCACTGCTGAGGCATGAGCGGACATCTCACTGCTGGCCTGCTAACAAAGCCCACAAAAGTCACAGATACGATTGCACCCTGACCAGGGAAAAAAAAAAAAAAAAAAAAAAAGGTGTGAGGAGAATGTATAGGCCAGTGGTTCCCATGTACAGTCCTCCAGACCCTGAGTGTTACTTGTTTTCCTTCTAGTCCTTTATTAGGGACTTATTTAGACCTGGAGCACAAGCTGAATGCAACTGAATTTTTGGGCTTCTGTTTTTGTTTCCACCCGCCCTGCAGAATATATTTTCCCAGGGAAATAGAGAGGGCAAAAAAAAAACAAGTGTTCAGCATAACATGAACATCTCTGAGACTTGAACAAATCATCAGGACCCTTAACAAGTTGTGCTTTCCTGCTGAAATTTAAACAGACAACCCCAGAGGCCAATGAGAGGGTGGTGGGTGGGTCTTATTAACTCCCTCCCCCCCTTCCACAATAATTAAAGACCTTCTTCCAGGCTTTGTGCAGAAGAAAAAGCCTGGGAAAGAGGTTAGGAAAGGAAGAAGAACTTCAACTTTGCCTCTGATTGAGAGGCTAAAATGCAAACACACAGGCTGTTAGGAGTCCAGTGACCTTAATCGTGAGAGTGAAGGAAGGAGGACAAGTAGGAGGGGTCAATAACAGTGCTGGGAAAATCCCCCCTCCCAACACCAGGAGTCCATCCCCCCCTCTCTACCCAGCACACACACCCCCATCTCACTCCCACACACAAAGCACCAGCAGCAATCACTACAGCCACCGTTTTCTGGTCGTCAGCAAATTCTCCATTGTGGTGCTTCTCTGGACGCAGCACATACGTTGAGCAGCACGAGGCACTCCTATACCATACTGACTCTTCTAAAACCAACAACACTGCTCCGAACACAGACCAGCACTCCTCCAAAAGCTACTAGGCCCCTAGGCTGAGAGCCGGGCCAGTGAGCCCGTCAACCAGTTTACACCTGATACTCCTTTTCCAGTGGAAATTTACCTTGAGTCGAAGGGGCATGAGTAATGCTCCTTACCCTACTCTGCTGTAACTGGGAGCTAAACAGAACAAATCTTCAAACAAAATGTGCCACCTCTCTCTTGACAAGCTATAAACACTCAGCTTCAGGCAGTGATGTCAGAATCATCATCAGCGTCCAACAGATCAGCACTTGACTTAATTGATAAAATAATTTAAATTATTATAAACAAATGCATGAATGACCACTGAGTGATCTATCACTACCACAGAATGCAAATTTTCATTATGTGCTACTAGCAAACAACATGCAACATCATCTATCTACTCACACAACATCAGCCATAAACATATTCAGGAATAATTATGAAACTAAATGAAAAATATCGCCTCCTGTACAAGCAGAAAATCTGATCAAGAATCCTGTGATCTGCATTAGCTGAAACAATTAGATAATTCCTTCATCATTCACAATTTAAATTTGTGAAATGCGAGCTCCAAGAACAAAGCATGCCATATCTAAGAGGGAATAGGCTCATGAACAAAGGCAAGGCAAAACAAGACCTGCAGACATTTCACATTTACACACCCAAATAAAACACAATAAAATCACCTTGTAATTACACTTCACAAAACACTCAGGCATCATTCATGCTCAGCAACAAGAACAAGGCAAATCAAAGCGGCAGCTGTCATTTTAATTTCTTTTGTTCTCTAGAGTCAAGGGTTTTCAAAGCATGCTATGAGAGGGCTGAAAATTAGCCAAAGCATGGCAACAATTTATGAGGCTGACGATGACCTGATTATTCAGGTTCGTTCTGACATGTCATGAAGGCTGACTGGTGTTTCACAAGACAGCAAGGTAAACTGGTCTTTTTTTGAAGAACTGCAGGAAGAAACTGCATGGGAAACAGGACTGAGTGAGGCAGGCAGAGAGGGTGTGGGGTAGGAAAACTAGAGAGGGTCAAATTCAGCCAAAGAGCTGCAGCAATCATTACATAAAAGAGGGGGGTTATGTAACGCCTGTGGGTTCATGTTGAGGAACTGGGGCTGAGCTAAACACATCCAGATGTGTCAAACAGGACAGAAAACTATATACACACGCACGCACACATGCATACATACATATACACACACAGAGGAAGGGGAAGAGAGGGGAAAAAAACAGAGCTATGCTGCTCAGACTGCAGAGTAATGCTGAGCCATAAGCATGAAAGGCACGCTGTAGTCTGAGCCAACCCAGTCACCCTAATTCATACAGCAGCAGGCAGATAGGCGCTTTTACAGTTTCCTTAGATGAGGACCAGACAAACAATGTTCACTTTCAACCTCTAGCCCTGAATGGCATCTTGAGCTCAAGATGAAAGCTGTAAACCTGGGAGCATTTCAGTGGTGATCAGATAAAATCACCATTTTAGCCTGTTTGAAGTCCTGTCTGTCTATGAGCCATTACATAAGATCTGTGATTTTCTGATGAGCATTATTGTTGCCTCAGAAACAAGAAACGTGCCCACTCATTTCTCAGCATAGAACGAGCCGTGCTTCATCAAACATGTCTAAATACCAGACCTGCTCTTCAGTGCTTTCAATGAACCCTTAATTCTAATGTCCGAACTGGGGCTATTTTCCGGGTAGTATAAAGATTTAATATTGCCTGGGACATTAACATTCAAAGAAGTCATTTCAGCAGCTAGCACCACCCACACCCTGGTAGAGGCCATTACAGACGTCACATTCACAGGCAGACACCCTGGCTAGAGCAGAGTGGCCCTGCAGCATAAGCACGGCAACAGATGTTGGCTTGCCACCAATCCTCTAGGATACGGGAAACCACGTCTACAGTATAGGCTGGGGTGATGGGATTAGTAGTAAGCAATGCGCTGCATCCAAACAAGCAGCCCAAATAGGTGTTTTCCACACTGTTACCAACTGAGCTGACTTTAAATAATTGAAGTGCTGCTGCCAGAAGAAGACATTACTTTGTCTTTAGTGTTGACTGCTGTAGTTCTATAAGCCATTAATTGGTAACCGACACAAAACGTCAGCTGTGAAGATGTGGCATTATGGTTACATACACACCCTACTTCCTGAATGAATGACTTATTCAAAGAAGGTCAAGCCCCTCCTCTGTTTAGGGTTGGGCTCTGAGAACCGGTTTTAAAGATTTAGAGATGAGAGATGGTGGATAAAGAAGAGGGCTTTTTTCCCCTAAAATTTCCAAGGCTATTTTCACTCCATGAAGCTATCATCTGACAAATTTCAGCAAAGGCCAGAAAGATAAAAAAAGGTGGGTGCCCGTGTGAGATCACTACCAAAAGAGCACTCAAACATGGCTTATTCATGAACATCCCTGTGCAGCATAATGTAGCTCTGAGCTTGTATTGCAGAGCTTGAGTTGCATCATTTGTTGCATTGTGTGGCAAGTAAAGACGATATGTACCAGCTCCACACTGCTCCCTTACAAAACATGTCTGAGCCAACAGACAGGCAACAGACAAGTTTGCCTTAGCTTTATTAATGTGTAAAATAACACTGTTTAAATACAACAGGAAAAGCAACTACATACAATGCAGAAAACATCTCCACATTTGCATTAGCATATTGTAATGTGGGTCTGCATGTAGTAACAATGTAACTACTATGCAAAATTAATTCAAAGCCTTGTACGTCATTTTCCATACTAGAATAAGCTATTATAACCAACCCACATTTCTATTAGGTGTAAAGTGATGCCATGGCCAAAATGAAATACTGTATTATGGTTGACTTGACAACTACATCTATATTACATTATAGTCACCTTGGTGACCTTTTAATCTACAATAGCACACCTGTTGTGTTTTTTAAGGTGAACAGGGAAAACAAAGCATCCACATGAGAACTTGCTCTCCAAGAAAAACCTACAATCATTAACTGCAGTGTTTTCAAGGATGTATATGAGAGAAATAAATTACCTTGCTGCCTACATGTTAGATAGCTAGCTAATCCACTGTGAATAACAATCATCATGCTACTAATTCACATCAAGTTCTCTGGCTCTGGGATTTTATCTTTTCAGGTAAAGCAGCCACTTCCTTAATTTCTACAGAAAAACTCAAGGTTCAAGCTTGTAACAACCATATTCAAGAAGAAAATGTGTGCATCATTAATGTGCCAATTTATGAAATTTAATATTTAAAATCCTCTAATCGTCCAATCCCTAACGTAATGTTTGTTTTTTTTAATGCACTGCTGTCTTCATGTGCCAACATGCCTGTAATATGGCACACCCTTTGATAGGCTAACAGCACTCACTCACTACTGCTTGCAATTAATTAGTATGACAAGATATAATTCTACCAGTAAATTTATGTGCTTAAATTGCAAAACCAGCCACAACTTCCATTTTTCACCCTTTCCCAAACCATTCTAGGTGGAGAAGTTATTCATTCTCACTGGGAAAGGAGGAAATGACAAAGTCTTAGCATGTTACCGACGACAAGGTTTTGTCAAGAGTTCACATGCCTTCTCTACAATGAGTCCCCTTATTTGAGTAATCAGGCTGCTTTACTGCGATGTTAACCTTTATTACACGCAAAATTATCTGTGCATTGTAACCTTGTGTGACAGCCTTTACAGGTGTTATTATGAATCATTGTGTTTGGCCGTTATCCATTTGTTTAAAGGTCAGAATAGGCAATTGTTTGATGATCACTGAACAGAATGTTTTGAGCTTTAATTTAAACTGTACATACTTAAATAATAAAAAAAAAACAACTCTTACACAATTTTAAGATATGAGAACAAAACTCTAAGATATAAGAAATATGACAAAATCATAAGAACTGGTTTTGAGGAGAGAAGGAAACCCATAAACACAACAGAAACTGACAAAATCCAAACAATTCCTGGGCTTACATTTATGAACACTACTCCTGGTATTAATTACGATCTCCTACTTGAAATGACAGACTAAATCTGTTGTGTCAAAACAACTGTGCCTGAATCTTTCCTTTGCCCTTAAATGGAACAAGTCTGAATTATGAAGACATCACATTACAAGGCCAACACTACAGCACTGACAAAATCGAGCCAAATTTTCTGCTTTTAGGTCATGCATGCAACAAACTCAGCTCTGTTTAGTTATGAAGATATTTAGGTCAAAGGTCCAAAGGCAACACAGGATAGGGCAATAAAAATCAGTGTTCTTAGCTGCTTTGTTAATAATCCACCCAGTCTTACACAGGTCACTAAGTCCATTAATGCTGCTGACCCACCTGGCTGTATATTTTTACTTTCCAACACTTGAATGGCACAGAAAGGGGTACTCTGATGTGAACTTCCCATGGAATACATTTGCAAGCTCCCGCTGAGGTAAACCCAACATCACAACAGGCAGCCCGGGCAGCATGTGAAAACACAAAACCCACACCTTTGCATCACTTGGCCCTCCACCCCCTACCCAACGTTTCTTCCTGGTTTCGGTTGAAATCAAAACATTCACTTGCTCTGTGGGCGCTCACTTGTTCGCTCTGCAGATAATCAGAACGTTCAGTTTCTGCCTTGGCCCTCGCAGGAGGAATCACTGTGTGAGGAGAGCGCTTTTAACTTCGAGTCCATTCGAGCCTGTGTTTTCTCCACAGGATGGTACCACCCACACAACTGAACATGCTCTCTGGGTGAATGGTATCTCTGCCCCTCCCTGGAGTTTGACCCTACCACTACTGAGGCAGACCAGGCAGTTATAATTGTCATTAGCACCTGCTAGGCCTAAGTAGCAGATTGCAGAGACTGGAACAGGGACTTTTACATGACAGCTGGGGGACCTTAGTAACATGAAGATTAGAGAATGTAATCGTTGGCAACATCAAAGCACCATCTACAGCTCTTTTCTACTATGACCCTGAATTCATATCTTCTTCAGCTGGGCAACAGATCAGTAAAATAATACATTCTGCTTGAAACAGAACGTTTTATCTCTCAAGCAGCTCAATTATAGCAAAGGGGATGTGGGAAATTACAGAGACCAGTATGGCCAGGTGTTAACAATCAGCACTGTACTGAAGGTACATCAGTGACTTCTTTCTCATAAAAAAGCCCCTTTTGAACACAGTAGCCACGACAAATCATTTATTGTAGTAAGTACACCTTTAATGAAGTGAAATTTGACATCTCTGTGAGTGGGGACACTGTAACTTACATTTTGACGTGTCGCTGTTCAATGTCCACCCTGGCCAGCTCTTCCTCCTCCAGGTCAGAGTCCCCCCCAGAGCTACTTTCTGTCACATCCGAGTCAAAGGCGCTCTCTGCTGAATGAAGGTTAGCCGTTCCGCTCAGGTACAGCCTCTCCAGCTCCGAGGGCATGGAACCGCTTTTCAGGAAGCGACCCAGGCTGTCTCTGCTGCCAGAGGAGTGGCGTCCAGTCCTCCATGTGGCTGTGGGGGTCACCGTCTCAGGCTTGCGGTTTCCGGCCAGCAGTCGGCTGAGAGCGGTGTCCAAGAAGCCACCCAGCTGCTGCTGAATGTGGCGCTCCACCTGCTTGGCCTGTACCACCTGAAGACGCTTGCGCAGGCGCCGCAGACGGCTTTCAATCTCACCTTGGCGGCTGCTGTTGAGGAGGGTACGCTCCCTTACATGGGCATCAAGGCTGTCCAAGGAAGAAGAGGAGGGAGGGGGAGGCTGTGGTGCAGGTGAGCAAGCTGGGGAGCCTTGCTGGCTACTACCCGGTCTCTCCCTATCAGAGCCCTGTGGCTGATTGGTAAGCGCGTGTGAATCAGCCTCCTCCAAGTTCGCTTGTTCAGTAGGGTTAGGGTTGTCGTGGGCAAAAGGGGAAGGTGCAGCAGACTGGACCACTGGCGGTTCAAGGTTGTTTCCATCTGTGTTTCGAGAAACCCCTGAGGAATGCTTTTGTTTAAGGGTTCCTTTCACTGAGACGTGCCCTGATAAGGTCTCAGGGTCCAAGGGCAGGTTCTGGGGCTGAGAATCTGTGGTGGCAGAGGGTTTGTCACCATTCACTGCCACAACGCAGCCAGAGCCGGACATGGTAGCCAGCTTCTTGGCCAGGCCATTGACGGGTGCCATGGGCTGGCCACCACCGTTGGTGCTGCCACTCATGAGGCTTTTGAGCTGGCCGCCAGACAGTTCTATTGCCTGCCTCTTCCTTAGCAGGAAGTCTCCTCCACCGTTGAGCAGGGAGCTGGGCAGGATTCTGTGGCTTTTCAACACAGACTGTTTGATGAGGACTCCTTGCAGCTTGATTGACTCCTTAGTTGAGGGGACAGGTGTCACATCAGAGCATAGGTAGGAAGCCACCAGTGGCTGGAGTTTGCCCAGGGCCGAGGCCTGGGCCGTGGAGTCGGCTTGTGGCTGCTGTTGCTGCGGCTGCTGCTCCTGATCACCACCACAGAAGTCAAGGGGGCACTCTTCGGAAGCGGCCTTGCGCTTAGCGGGGCCGCTGCTATGGATGAGGATGTTGCTGGCGTTACCGTTATTCTCTGCACTGCCCGGTGAGAGACTGGAGGACGGGGCAGCCAGTTTGAAGCGGATGTGGTGAGCTTCGGCTGGGGCGTCGGTGAGAGCGGGCGCCATCGCAGCCATGCAGTGCAGAGGGACGGGCACCGCGGCCTGCTCCACACCACCCGCTTACTGCCCCGCCAGAGGACAGCCTGGAGGAAACAAAAAGAAATAAAGACGGAAGGGAGACATGACATCAAGTCAATAAAGGTAGTCCACTCAACAACTCAAAACAAAGGTTACCAGCTGAGGTCCTGATCCCAGCGAGTGTGGAAATGTGTCAGGTATTTTCCAATTCAACTCATGAGTAACTCTCACAACCTTGTCAAGACCCTCAAAAACTGCATAGTGTCGAAAGACAAGCCCAGAAATTACATGAACTATTTTTCTTTCAAGAACATAATTTAATAATGAAAAATCAGCTCCTGCAGTTTGATTTGGATATGTACAACCACAATTACTCAGAACAAAAGGATGTCAGGAATGACAGTCAATAATAGCCCAGACACAATTCTGAAGAAACACTGTGTATAAAAATACAACAGTGAGGTCTCAATTAAAGATCATGAGGCTGTTTTGTGACCAAGTAGACTCAAAAACTCTAACTCACTTTCACTTTAATGAAATAGCAAAAATATTAACTCATGCTTTCGCCTGACAAAAAAGATTAGGCCTAGAATGGAAAAATGAGAAAAGCAACAGGCATCCAGTCTATACCCATTTAAGTTAAAACATGCAACTGACATCCTTGTGCTGCAGGTTATTTAAGCCTCTACAGCCAGTGGAAAATTACAAAACAACAATTTGGCAACAACCTAGACAGCAGGAAAATGCTCTATTTCCGCTGCTAAAGATTAACATGAGGTCCAACGTATAGAACAAAATTCAAAGCTTAAGTTAAAATCTACGACTAATCTAGTTCAAAATCTAATGTAATGAACTGGTGACTCACTGACATTTTGTTGACCTGCTGGCTGCTACTGTCGCTAAAAATGATCCTGCAAGGGCACCAGGAAAAACATTGCAGGAGAACAGCAGGTATATCTGTGATGATCAAATTCGCTGTACCTCACTAACCACACATTCAGCTCTCACATAATTCAGGCAGGAATTAAAATTTTGATACAATCCTGAGCACAGTATGGTCTGTGCAATGGTCTATAGGGGCCCTCCTTCTAATCTATTTTGTTAAATATGAAGAATTAATAAGATGCAGTGACCTTGGGGAGTGGGCTGCCAGAGCTATAGACAGGATAACAGCAGACAACGCTGCTAAATCCCAGGCCAATAAATAATTCCCACTACATTCAGCTTGTGTGAACAAGCTGGCCTTGTCATTTACTCACAAGGCTCCTCCTCAGTGAATAAGCTCTTGAATTCAATACTAGCTGAAGATAGGAGAAAGAGGCAAAGCCAATTCAAATTATTCAAACCCTACTGCCCTACATGTGCCCTGGTAAGTCAGTGTGCAGCAGGGTGCCACACAGGGTGTGTAAGTAGGTGGATTTAGGCCTCAGTATTAGTCCAAAGCACATGATGTCACCCTGCCTAGCTTCCTGTGTCAATTTCAGATGTACATAACAAAGACTACTCATTTTTCAAAAATTATTTAGACGCACTGGTATGACCTGTAAATTACATACATATGCAATTAGAATAACGATGACGTGATTCACGGGAAAGTCCTATTTAAAGGGTTAACATGTCACTCAAAATTATGATTGCCTGTCCAATCATATCAACTTAAGGGACCTACTTCCAAATAATGCAAGAGATAAAAGCGGGCTGCTTCTCCCCGTATCGTCTGTCAGGCCAGATGAATGGGAGGCTCAGTATTTCACCGCAGTTTCTAGTCAGCGCGCACTACGCCATGTTGGTATTTCCGAAGGAGATTATGCAATGCAATTCATCCACCTAAAACCGCCCATTCCGCTCCGACAAATACACCTAACTTGTTCACATCGAAGACGGCGATTATTAAATAACTAACGTTAGTAAAACACTGTCATAATTTGCTTGCATATCGTGCAACACAAACTATGTTGAAAAAGCAATTACTCTATGCACAGGCTGGCTAAATGTGCGACAAAAATGTCCACATCTAACGTAAGCCAACCACGGCCACCAAAATGTCCCCATGATGTTTACAATATTTGTAAATTTATAGGGAGACTGGCGCCTCTGTCCCTCTCTTCCAGTTGACTGGCTACGACTGCAACATTTCATGCTTATGCATTCTGAATAGCTTTCGCGGAAAATCTTACAAGACTGATCGTGGGTTAACATTATAGAGCCCTGTCAGTAAACACGGGTACTCGATCATTATTATCAACCAAATCATAACTGCCAAAAGATCAAAGACGAGTATCAAGCTAAACCATGTCACCCAATACACTGCGTGCAAATTAATGCGCTTCGTTTCTGGCTAATGTTAGCTCAGGAAAGCTGCTGATGCAAGAAATACAGCCTGCTAGCAAGCTAGCATGCAGGACTAATAAGCCAATTGCGGGGTAACAGTACCTACCTATCCACAACACATTTAGTATGATTTAGCTACAAGCAAAACATTACATAATTATTGTGGTGATTTCATTGGATCGCCAAAGCGAACTTAACGTTACAGCATTTCCCTAACCTCCAGCCAAGTAAACATTTTAGTCACTTGCTACGTTATGCTCACTTCAACTAAGGTTAATAAATGTTACGTTGCATTTATAACGTTAAGAGGCAATATTTACCAAATGGGTAAGAAACCAATCACCACATGCATTAAGTTAATAGTTAAATTATGAATCGGCAACTTGGCGTACGTTAGTAGTTGGTAAAATAATACGGCACAATCGTTGTGGATCACAACTTATTTTAATCAACGCGTTAAGACATACTGCAGAGTGCAGATACGATAGACGTTGCAATTAGAGAAAAATGACTCAGGCAGTCAGCTGATGTAAAGCAATGAGCACAATTCTTTGTCCAGGTTCAATACACTAGTTGGTTGGTTATCAAATAGTACGTAATGCAGATATGTCAAAAGCTGAGAAGTTGGGAGTAGACCTTGCCAGTCTTGCTAGCTCGCTAACAAAGAAAAAGGAGGAACCTACCACGTGACGAGGTTGCACTATCCGAGGGAATTTCGGCAACAATCCCCCGCAGTTTTGGTGAAAAAAAACAAGAGTATTATCTCAAAAAGCACGAATTGGTTCGATTACTCTGCCATTAATCAATCCAAAAATGCCACCGGATTAGCAAAAGGCCCAGTTTGTAGAGCCGCTCGGGTTCGTTCCGGATTCAGGCAATGGGCGAATCAACGAACTACACCTTGCTCGCCAGCTAGCTCGCCTCGCCGCTACAGCGAATATAAGGCAAGGCCGGGAAACTGTCCTTTCTATCCCAAATTACTTCAAATGTAGGTGATTTCACAACAATCCTTTACCAAAAAGTCCTATTCCCAGTAAGTGAAAGGTAATCCAGATGCCAGTTTATCGCGAGCCTTTTTCTCTCGTTTTAGGGAGAGACGCTTAGAAAATGGCGGCTAGCTCCTCTCCCTCGGATTTGAGTCTGACAAACATAGAAGTGCTGTGTATGTGTGTGTGCGTGTGAGTGTGTGTTGCTTGCTGGTAGGCGGGAGACATTTCTCATTCTCACCACTAGAGTAAAGGGCAGATAAGAAACGACATAAAAAGCTCAAAAGAAGATACCACAGGAGGGCATTGTCTTCCAAAAGATAGCGCAATGTCAATTCTGCACTTATTAAGGATAGGCAAAGTCATGAAGGTAGGAGATACACGAGAAACATGGGCACTTTTAGTTAAGACTACAACTACACAAATATATTCTGATCCATTTCAATTCCATGTTTTTAACAGCACCTGTACACAAATACTCCACGGGCGATTGCCCATAGAAAAATGTAATAAATATGGGGAGATGAATTTCTTCTTCTGAATAAAAACTACAAGAAATTAACCTCTCATATGCTCCCTTACTCCTGTTGGGCATTACAGGAAACAACCCCCTTGGGAAAAGTGAGCCGAGTTGAGGCTGCCTGCTTTTCCATGGCACTGTTCACAGCAACTAGATCGCCCACCATTACAGCAACCTTATGAAGGTACAGCCAGTGGCCACTTGAAGGAGCTCTTCCACAAATGATTGTCCACCAGTCCAGCGTTAGCCCAAATACACCGAACAAAAAAAAATCTCACATTATGTAACCAGAGGGGGAGGAAACATCAAAGACCACCAAACTTGTATAAACCTTTTGACCATCCATTAATCACTAACTGCAACGATTTTTCTATTGTGTATGGAGTATTGAGACAAAATAGATGCACTACTCTTGAATGGCAGGCTTGGCAACATTGCCATTTTGTTTTAGTACCTTGCATGAACTGGCCAATATGAGAAATAATCCTGTATAATTCTGTAAAATACATCTGTTTTAAGTAAGTGGTAGACTTAAGGTTTTAGATATATTTATTTACATGACCTGTGGTCTTAGGCCTAAAATGACTGATACATGTGACACTGACATAATATTATTATACAGTTGTATCTCCCTGTTGTTCCCATTGAGGAATCTAAATTTTCACAGCTTTCTAATATTTCACACTCCCTGTGCAGTGGCTCCGTATTTGTTGGCACCTTTCACATTATCCAAAATATATCGCTCTAGTAAAGCATTATGCTTCTAAGTTTTCTCTGACAACCTCAGCAGTCAAAGGCAGTATTTCCACTGCTTCCAGGAAATAATTTTCCTACATCAGTATGTTCTAAAGTCTGTCAACACTGCAGCCGGCATGCAGTCGACTTTTTACATATCTGTAAATTTATCTATCTACATTAATAGATGTCTCAGAGTGCACACTGCACAGAAAGATGCTGTGTTCACACTTTGCTTTTTTAACAGTAGTAGGTTTGTACAATACTCTGCCCTACAATTTTCTTAATGATTAAAAAGTATCTCTGAGGCAGTTCAATTTGTACCTCTATTAATATAAGGGTATGTGTTTAAAAAAAATAATAAATTAAAAAAACAAACAAACAAAAAAAACCAACAGCAAAACAATTATTTAACAAGGATTACTATCACTTTTGGTTTACCTAAAAGTTTGTAATTTTTGGTTTTCAAAAAACTGAGTTCTGACAAAACACACAGAGAGAAGGGCACTTTTTAATACTGGAGGCTAAGTCTGTGGAATGAACTATGTGTAAATAAACTATATCAACCAGTTTTTATTGAGGTCGGGGCACTGCTTTGAAAGCACTAAGAAGTTACTTAATGATACCATAATGGAAGTTAACTAGGCTATCGGATATATTTTATTTACACATTGTACTATGATGAAGATTTCATGTAACTTGCAAATTTCAGGAATGTAAAACAAGTGATATATTTTTTTCCCCCAATCTTGGCGACATTTTTGCTGGTTAGCAATTGTTTCTGTTGTCAGAGATCACTTAACAAGTGTGTTATTTTCTGTTTTTCAGGTTTGAGTTGCTGTAGGACTACTCTGCACTAGGTTTATGCCTTTACACCATAGTAATCATCTTTAACATTGTTAACATTGTTTAACAACCTCCACAACTCTTTTCATGACTTTAAGGCTGGCTTCACAGAATGCAACTTCCATGCAATTAGTTGCAGCTTGCAAACTGAACTTTTACTGTTGCCATATCAACAAACCCATATGGAACACTCCAAATGATGATGCAAACCATATTTATAATTTTCATTGGGTGGTTCGCCTTGAACTCCAAGTTGCATGGAATTGAAGTGGCATTCCAGTTGCACAATGTAAAGCCAGCCTTAGAACATGCAAAAGCTTTCATGAAGTGGATATAAGTTGAATTCTTACTGTGCTATCATCTGGCAAAATAACAAAATTGCTATGTTGTATAATTGTAGGTACCATTTCTGCCAGATTCAGAAATGGGTTAACTAATTATTATAAAGCTATAATATCTGTCCAAATACTCTTATCAGCCAGTTCATGTGAGTTGCACTGATGTAAAACCTAGTTGGTAATGCAGATGACTGCTTTCCACTTTTATTTCTTCCAGGTCTTGAATGACCCCTGTGCATTACCTGACATGAGTCTTGTTAGGCAAACAACAGGTGTCAGAAATCACACCAGATTTATGCTATTTTTGATTGTTGCATCCAGAGTTGCATTTATGGCAGTCGGCTGTACCGCGAACTGGTAGAAACGTAATAACACTATATTATGATTACCTTTGACTCCATTATTGAAAGACTCCATGCAAAAATCCAAGAGGCCATAATCCAAATTACCCCACGTGGAAATAACGTGCCACCTAAAAGTAAAAAAGATGAACAGACAAGCATTAATTGAACTGTATTTAAATATTTTGGCACAAAGCCGATCTCAGCAGATAAAGTTACAGACTGACTTGGCTGCGGTGTGGGTCTCAGGGGTTTGCTCCGTACAGCTGGCAAGCTAACGTTAGCTGACTTAGCTAACTAGAGTAACGCTTATCATTGTAAATTTATTGAGAAAAAAGTTTTAGGTGTTATACAGTATTAACACTGGGGTTAGAAAATTAAAAGTAAGTTATACAAGAGGCTTCTGAGTTGACTATCATGTCAGTGACTGCATTGCCAACGATATTTGTAATTCAATTAACAGTACTTTCTCCAAAAGCTGGGTAGCTAGCTAGCGCAGCGAATGTTAGGATCGCCTACATCTAGCTAGCGCCGATGGGCTGGCCAATAACAGTCAAGTTAGCTAGCAGGCTAAGCTACCGCTTGCTAGCTTGTTTGCTTCCCAATCCCATACTGACTTCCCGATGACTGCCGTTTTTAGCACGTTTCGCAGAAAATTGTACGGAAAAATCAAACCCACTCAAAGCAAATGACAGAGGATTCAACTGAATGAGCTGTTTTTCCTGACACTGTAAACACTGAATAATTTTGGGGAAATTATAAGGCAAAATCTTACTTACCTGCTTGTCCTGTTACTAACCCTTGACGACTTGATAACAACCCTCCCCTAGCTTTGCCATTGGTCAGTACTTTGAATTAATGCTTGCTATTGGTCAACACGGCTGTCAGTCTTGGCAAATACCCGTACAGCGGAAATGTGGACGAAAGTTCATAGCACGAAACTTCATTATCCCAAATAATGTTTTCATTCTGAAATATTTTCTATTGTCTCACAAGGCCCCAATTATTCTTAAAACAGTGTTTTTACTGTGTCCGTAGATGAGTGTTACCTGCACAACAAACATGCTAACTATTTACAGTCCAGCCATATCACTGAATACCCACATTATGTATAAAATGCATTAATTTATATGCTCGGTCATTGAGACATTAGGCATATAGTGAGCTATTTATCAAAGTTTTCGTATGGTAGTTCAAAAGGCTGCTAGATACATGCCAATAACTGCAAATTAGTTTTTTCTTGTAGCCTATGCCAAACAGATTGTGTCTGTGAAATGAGATTTGATGAGCATGGGTCTCTGCTCATGAATTAACCCCTATCAGAAGTGAACACCAAAGGACATAAGCTTGAGACAGAAAAGGAAGCATCTTTTTGAAGAAAGCATGTGAGTGGAGCTGTGGCTAGAGGACTTGAGGTTGGGAAGCTGGTGAGGCAAGAGATAAGAGGAGGCAAGGGGCAGAGCTAGATGGACATATAAATCAGTGGGCCAGCTTTGGGCTGGTGGTATGAAAGGCCAGGTTGTGGCACTGCAGTAAAGTAACTTGAGTTTATTTCTGAGGGAGTGATTGAAGAAGTTCCCATGAGCATCTCTCCACATAGCAGTGTATATCAATAATGCAGTAAAACAGAATTGTGTGCCTGATCTCTGGCCGCATCCAGAGTTATATATTTACATTCTGTGAAATCGAAGCGATGATGCGATATCTCCATGGCATCCAAACAAAAAATGCCTAAAATAGAGGGATGCCTTTCGACAGGCCTAGTCACTACAGGCACATTTTGCAAATGTAGAATCACAATTCAACTACAAAACCTTTACCTGTACTTTGTTTAGTGTTCTAGTCTGAGATTTATTTTTGTATATATTTTTAATGCATGCACTCAGTTTGCCTCAGTTGATGCATCACTTCAGTGTTTCTTTTCCTGATTCCTGTCCTCTTGCCAGTGTAGCCATGTACGTCAAATGAAAAGTGTTCCACTCAAAAAAGTAATTTAATCAGACATTCCTTGTCAAAATAGAAGGACACACAATCAACCAAATTAGGCAAGATGCTCAACTGAGAAAACACTCTGTAATACAGCTGGAAGCACACTTGTACAATAGCAGAGATGAACAACGTATTCAATATTCCTTGATATTAATCGCTAAGACCTGCTTACTTGCCTTATTTTTCCTCTGTGAACCTTAGGGATGACCAGGGACAGAGTAAAGCAGAAATGATGACAAGGTCAGTGATAAAGTCAGTGTTTATGAAAGATAAGTCAACTGTTATAAATTGATGTGTTCCATTTCAAAATGTTGCTACCTTAAATATAAAATTTACTCAATATTTATTAAAAAAAAAATGGAAATCTATGAAAAATGTTCATAGATACCATTTTGTGAGCAAATGTCTTCATGTAGTTAATAACTTAATAGTATAGTTTATAACATTTTTGCATAATATGCTTTGCCTTACTCTTCCATTGGTGAGAGTCAGTAATACTTTATATCAAATCTATCATAATCATCATGGCAATAAATGGGCATTTCTCCACACACTCAAATCATGGCAATGTTCAACCAGTCCAAATCTACATGCTCTGCACATCCAAAATGTGTCTCTAGTTATTTGGCCCATCCATCTACATGTATGAATACATCCCCCCAATTTAGGCCTGTTTTTATTCTGCCATGAATATGAGGCATCATCTCTTTAATTTTACAGAATGTAAATGTATAATTCTGGAGATCAGAGACATGCTTCTGCCTTGCTGCATCATTGATATGCATTGCTGTGCAGAAACATCTTCTGATGTTGAATTCACAAGAATCTTTCCAGTCTCCACCACAGGATCCATGTGAGGATGTCTCATATCCCAGGCTCACCTTTCATTCTGCCAGCCTTACACTTCTGTCCCTTTCCTCCCTTTATGACTGGCCCAACCTTGCCCCCTTGTTATGGCAAATCATAATCTAAATAGCATTAATGTTAAAAGGTTAAAATAATAACCACCCTTGTAATACTGTTGCGCCACATATATTCTGTGCTGTGTGTGTGTGTGTGGGGAGAACTCTGCTGTTGAGCACCTTCACATGTACTGAAGGCTCATCTTGTACTTTGAGGGATAATTACAGTATTTTTAAACCTGGGCCCTATTTTCCCATCTGTTTGGGTCTAAGTGATTAATAGGAACAAAAAGTTTTGGAATTGGTCCAGTATTGAGCGAGAATGCTATAACCACCAACCGTGAACCACAGCTGCAACGTAATCGAATTGGGCAACCTGTCCGCGTCAAAGTGTGTCCATTAAAAGTGTTTTTTTTGTGTGTTATAAGCGTCTGACAACATTATGGAAAGCAGTGGCACCCAGATAGTCACGGCAGACTCGATGGTCTGCAAGGTGGAGTGTCTGGACAGGAGTGTTATCATTCATTTGTAGTACAACTAGCCACAGCTTCAGTGTGTCCCAATCCAATAATGGTAGTCTATAAAAGCTGCATGAAGTGTGGCATGACATTCTGTTAGCACAACTGTGCAAACACACACCACTGTTTATTTCTAAATCTTTAAAAAACACTAAGTTGCGCTTTCTGAACTCCAGCTCTGTAACTGTTAATGTTTCCACTCCTCCCCAGACGGCTCTCTGTTTACACTAGTGTCTTTTGTCACACATGTCCATCTCAGAAAGGGTTGCTTTCCATAACATTGTCAGACACTTATAATAATAATCTGAGCTTGTCAGTGGCAAAACAAGCACTTTTAGTGGACGTACTTTGATGCAACCCGGTTGCCCCATTGGATTACGTTGCAGTGGTGTTTCGCAGTTGGAAATTTCCGGGGACTATAGGCCAGACAGCATCCAATCAGGTGCAGACATGACACCATTAATTAAAGGTCTTTGACTGATCCTTCTTTAAACAAGCACAAATTTGCAATAGCTGCAACCACGTACGTGCATGCATCCATGTGTGCATGCATTCACACAACTTCACAAACGCGCTTTTTTGTTATAGGCCGCTCCCACTGCCATGCCCCCTTTTTGCCAGTTGCCATGAACAGTTAGTCAGGTGTCCTTTGGCTCATGTCCACAAAATCTTGTGCAAGTCTGTGAATCCATTTGGAAGTTATGCGCTCTTTTGCAATAGGCCACTCCCATTGCCACCCCCTTTTTTAGCCAGTTGGCATGAACACGAACACACACCTTCATGTGTACACCCTTGACCTCAACGCCAAATTTCAGCCTCCTAGGGCAAAAACTGTGGCCGCCATAGGGTGGGGAAATTTTGTGGATCAACTGACCGAACGACTGACATAATGGAGCGAACTGTAGAGCTGCTGGTCGCAGCTAAAAATAGGTGGTGGCTAAGCTCAGGAGGTGAAGCCATACATATATATAAGAGATAAGGGTATATAAGAGAAGGTTTCGAGAGCTTAGAATCAGTTAAGTTCTGGGTCCTGCTCAGGAATAAACTCTTTCACCTCAGACTCTGCCAGGCTCCAGTGTTTTAGTATTTTTGAGTATTGTTGAGACTCCCAACTGTTGTGGCAAATTATGCCTGAATAACATTGATGTTAAAGGATAAAATAGTAAGCTATCTGCTTAATCCATGTAATGATATAACCCCACATATACTCTGTACTCTGCTCCATATAAACTCTGGTTTCAGTCATGGTCTGTATGTGTGAATAATGGGCTGATTGAGTTCATCCTGAGTGCACTGATAAAAAAAAAAATGGAGGCAGCCATCGGCCTACCGATGTGCCCACTCAAAAAAATGATAACAGCCCATACAACGGCAGCTGATGGAGGCTTGTGCAGGCACGCGCCAGCCCGCCTTCCTCAACAAGGGTTGGTTGGAAGCTTCTCAAGCCTTTCAAGGCCAAATAAACCCAGGTGCAGCTAGGTCATCATGACCCAAACCAAAAAGTGTAACTCCACACTCTCTGGGTTCTATGTGTGTAGAGAGAACTCTGCTGCTGAAGCATATTTTGCATGTAAACATATTTTGTATGTACTGAAGGGTCATCTTATATTTAAGCATATTTGCATGTAAACATATTTTGCATGTACTGAAAGTTTATCTTGTGTTTGGACAAGATCCAGAAGCAGAAATTTGTCTCAGGCAAAGGTATCTTGTATTTTTTAAAAATCTGAGTGAATCATAGTGGAATTGTCCAGGGACTTTAAGCCAGATAGCACCCAATCAGGTGCAGACATGACACCTATTTACAGGTTTTTCCTGGTCCTTTAAAAAAAAAAAAAGAAAAAAAAAAAGTGGTGGCTAAACAGGAGGAGTCACACAGGGTAAATAAGAGAAGGTTTTGAGAGGTTTAAGTTAGTAAGGTTCCTGGACCAGCTTGGAGTTTATTGCTATAATCTTTTTGAACATTGTAAACTATTTCACATAAGACTCTGCCAGACTCCAGTGTTTTCTTCAGAGTGTTTTTGAGACTCCAATCAACAGGTCGAAGGTCCTTCAGACAAATTGATGTAAAGAGATCTAGACCTTTTTCCCGGCCCAGGTCTTCACCTTTTTGACACATCCCATCCATCACTTCAGAGATGCTTCAGACAAATTGATGTCAGCGGGACCCAGACCTTTTTCCTGGCCCAGGTCTTGACTTTTTGACACATCACAACCTTACCAATCGAACGCTTTAGGAAGTTCCTGACTAAGGTCCGTCCGTCTCGAAAGATAAGAACCATGGAGAACAAAGGCAAAACTGGATGGATCAAACGGAGAGAAAAGCTCCAGCGGCTGCGCCAGGTCGACCGGAAAATCAGCAACTTGAGGACCGCGCATCCTGGGACGAGCTAGTGGAGACCCTGACCAAGCAGATGGAGACTCTCTCACAACAGGTGGAGTGGCATCTTGAGCGGAGGAGACAGAAGTTCGGCTGTGCGTAAAGTCTCAGATCCCATATCGACACTGCAGGCATACCACCTACACTAGTAATGGGACTTATTTTACTATCACATTCTCCGACCATTCTACTAGTTTAACTATTTCTTAGCAGCGTAGTGGTAGCGTCACTATTTCTACATAAAATAGCATTTTCAGTAGTAAAGCTTTTTAATGGATCATATAGTGTTCACAAAAGCTACTCCCAGCATTTCTAACACTCAAATACAAATTTCAGATGTACTTTGGAATAAACCTGCTAGTGATAGATTGGATAGGTACGTGACGTAAGAGCAGTTGCTCGCAAAGGCACAGCTTATTTTACAATAAACAATTAACTGACCGCTTTCTTTGCCAACCAATTGAGAATTTGGTTCAGTGTTACAAACAAACAAAGAAAGCAGCTTCAATGTAGCAAACTACTTTTATCATGTAGCTTATAACTACCTGCATTTTCTCAGGGTAACTTCTAGTACTTGTAGTGGAGCTTCATTTATTGTAGAGTAACTTGTACCTTAACTTGCCACATTTTCCAAGTAGCTTGCCCAACACTGCTTCGTTACCCACGTCAGGCAAACCTTTTCCACCTGCTGGAAGGTGTGACTTTAGACTCACAAAGCCTTCCCCAACCTCTCAAATGTTTCTTTCAGTTCATCCGTCAGCCCAACTTCACTTGTAAGCTTTCACAGTTGTCTGAAGTCTTTTGCCATTGTGGAGTTTATAGAGCGGACATGTTAGAGTGGTGTCAAGAGACCCAGGCCTTGATCCTCAGGATGTTTGGATAAACGCCTTCCCCCTCTTTTTCCTGTCAAGTTTGGTCTTCCTCTAGTTCTTCCCTACTACAATCTAAGCATTTGTGACACAGTTGGTTTTGCCTCCTAATGGGAAATTTGCGTATAAAGACTGTGGGACAAAAATCAAATGTAGTGATAGTGAAACAACACTAGATGGCGTGGTGACATTACACTCAGCCACAGCGAGGCCTGATCGAGACTCCAAACAGCTTGCTGTAACAGTGACAGCATTTACATGTACAGAGTAATCTGGTTATTGGGCATCTTCTGGTTAAGGTCTTATTTTGGTTAAGCTGTTTACTTGCTACTTTGGTATCTTGTGATTGAATCTACCTGACGTGATGACCTAATCAACCAATTAACTGACTGCTTGTGATTTAGCAGAGGGTGAAAACCAAAGTGAAAGCAGTAAGCTGTTTATATGCAACAGTAATGTGTTTAATATCAGAGCCAGGCATCTGGGTTTCTCATATATGGAATATGAGTTTAACAGGATTATTTAAACCTGCTTATGTTTACATAATTTGACCCAAAACCAAGTTACTTGTGTAATCCGGTTAAGAAATGAATTATTTGTGCACATAAATGTAGCAATGAGACCCACAGTCTTGACCAGTTGGCATGACCGATTCCTCATGGACTGTCCTTTCTATTTAGCATATTATACAACCACTATCTCATATGCAGCAGACATGCATCAAAGAGATCATAAGAGGCCTCTTCTGACAAAGGCTTTCTGCCCATGCACAGATCATTCAAACCCACTAATCATGTTTATTATATCACTGTTCCGGACAAATTGGCATCGTGCTAACGTCGGTGGAGCTCAGACTGAGAGACAGAAAAACGAAAAGATTCAAGGGCGATTCAGCTTAATTTTAAGAAATGAAATATGTTTTTTTATTATGATTTAGTACAATCTGACCAGTAACTGTGAGCAGGAGCAACTCCCTCCCAAACCTAGAAACTCCAGATTAAAAACAATCTTTTCTATAACATTATAATAATCCGTAGCCTTCAGCAGCTCCACTGAATCACTGATTTTTAGAAAGTTTTTGCCAGGACTTTTACATCCAAATGAGCCTGAAATTATGCTAGTGCCATGAGTCCTAAATCAGAAATTATGTGCAGGTTCTCTGAAAATCATCCTGAATACTGTCACATTTATTGTTTAAAAAAATCTTTCCCAGTTCATTTTCTTTAGAAGTTTATATTTGTGCGGCATCACAGATTAAGAGGCAGCACAAACTCTTCCCCCTTGCTCCTGGTTATGGGAGAAAACAGTGTTCACTTGGGCAGAAGGATCATATCTGAAAGCTGAAGTTCAGCAGTATTCCCCTCTGAGACATATACACAAAGCTTAAAAGGATCACACAATGCTCAAAATGTATTTCTTGTTGCCTTTGTCTCAAGGGAGTCTGAAGACAAATGGCAGATGGCAGTGTCATCCAGAGCACAGGCTTTGAGCAGGTACCCGATAGCAGCAGTTGAATGTGTTTCTTCCATCTCAGCCATTTGTTATATTTTCCATTCAGTCTAGAGCAGTTTATTATCTCCAGTCAATGTTTTGAGTACGAAAATAACATTAATAATGAAAATAAATAATAAACAATATCATATATTATAATTGATTGCTGTTCGACACATATTGACCATTTGTACCACAAAAAGCCACGAAAAAGTCAGTTTCATTAATTGTCTCTACATTTGACCCAGTGCTTTTAACTCTACTGGAATGACATTGTCTGTGGTGAGATATGAATTCATGAACATGCTATTTAATCTTGCCAGTTTAGATCTTCAGCTATTTTTTGTCCAAACAACGGTGCTGCATTTAATGGCATGGCAATAACCCGTCCTATTGGGCAACCTTTCATACAAGACTTGTTGGTTCCAAGAGTTTCCATTTATTTGAGCACTTCATTTGGTCTCCTTGTACCGCAGAACATCTGATCCCTCAGTAAGCAGAACAGAATGCTTATTTAGGATAGCTGATTGCCATCGATTTATAAACCAGTAAGTATCAGGATAATACACAACATCACAGTTCAGCTTATTATTCATAAGTTTCATCTGAAATTCTGTTTTCTTAAATAATTAGACTTTTTTTTTTTATTTCACATTTGACAACCAAAGCTCACATATATCTCGAAAGGGTTGATAAAAATCCATCAACAACTGACATCATGATTTTTAAGTGTGACGGAACGATGAGGTACATACACAACGTTTGACGAATAACAGCAGTTCAGAAAGATGCATGGGCGCTAGGCGTATTAGCATTGTAGGAATGTGGATTGTGAACTGGATCCATGTGAAGGTCGATCACATGATTGACGTGCCCATATAATTTACAGTGCGGTTTGTTGCTGTTTGTTTTGATATGGATTTATAACAAAGCTACTGGCTTTTAATCGCTTCTCTAATATTTATGTATGTACAACAAATCAGGAACAAAATTACTGCACAGCTCACTCAAATCCTATGCTTCCAGTCTACTAAATATCACAGAAAGTCATCTGTAAATGGTAGATGAAAAGATGAATGGTATCCTGACTGGATGTATCCTTCTCAGCTAATTAGGATACTCCATAATTAGGTTGTTGTTAGAGAAGCAGCACTAGCGAACCTCTCTATTCAATTTGAATGCATGGAATGTGTTTAACCGTTCTGGAAAGTTGATGAATTTAGCAGGAGTGCACCAAGCTGACAGACAACAGAGGAAAATAGCATATCACCAAATTAACAGACACAATGACTGGACAATTATTTGTGACAGTGAAATAATTAAAAAAAAAACATTCTGAAAAGTTTATTGTAATAACTTAGTCACCGCCCCCGTAGCAAGATAGCATTTGAGTCCAGTGTCCGCTGGGACGGAATTCAGCTCAGTGCAGTCCAGCAGCACAAGCTCCGAATCCCCACTGATGTAAAACGGCCAAAAACAAAACACAGTGCAAGCAGAAATACAACAGAACATCTCTATGGCAGGCAAACATTACAAGATATCAAGAGCTGTATATTCAGACCCAAATTCAAAGTGACACCAGACCCAAACTCAACTTGGTCACTCGCATCTTTTTGATCCATTAGCTTCTTTTGTCATATAATCCGCTGTGTCCTCCATCCCTGTTCCCATCCATCTTTCCCTGAAAGTTTATTTAATGTCCTTCCTGAGTTCCAGGAGGCTGATGCAGCCCCCCCTCCCACTCTCGAGCCTTGTCCCAGCTCAGAAAGTGTTTTAGTGTACTCCAGTGATCTGGCAGGAAAAGACGGTAGCTGGAGGTTTTCGCTCAAAGCATCTTATCTAGGACAAGGCTTGTTTCCTTCCTCATAGTGATGTGGACTGCTTGATGCTGTGAAAGCTGACCCGCGAAGGTGATGTGGGGATGGACATGGCCTGGGTCATCCTGGCTCGGATTGAGTGCTGCTCCTGCCACCGGTGAAACCTCTTCCTGACCGCTGACCGTACCTGTCAAGAACCGTCCACAGGGATTAGGAAACTGATCTCTTGGTGATTTAATTCATTTATATGGATTCTGGATATTATCTTACATCGGAATTAAGATCCTGTTGTGGATAAAGTGTTTCTCAGTGCTTATAAATATCTCTCTATACATTAATAAAAAACATATTATGAAAAAAACATTGTGTCCCAGTAAAGACACAGATATAGAAGTATAGTCTTCACATATAATAGAATATAAAAAGTAAACAAAACATAATGTTCACATGTGATAACACTTCATTATTTTGACTATAACACTATCAGTAAACATAGAATGCACCCAGCTGTGATCTTGGAATTAGAAGGTCTATCTGGATAGAGTGCAGTTTTGAAATATTGAGCAACACAGTTTTGACGTTCCAGCTGGCAAAACTGTTACGTAGTCAAGTCTGTAGAGCTCAACAAGGCCTGCAGCCCAGTGCTACTTTGACAGCAAAATATCAAAATCCTGAAACGATTAGAAATTGGATTTCTAAGAGGACCCAAACAGAGAGAGAAACTTATAACTCTAGGAGGAGAATCTGCATATGGTTCACTGATGTATAATGCTAATAATTTAATGGCAAAAAATAAATTTTAAGTATTTAAGTATTAAGTACGCTTCACGGTGAAATGTTGGTCTCCTAAATGAAATGCCATGCAGTGAGAGTCGACTGTGCAATTACACTTCAGGTTTTACGGTTTCCAGTTTTGCCTTAGCCAGCACCTTTCCTTGGGTGCACACTCTTCTCTACCTTTTCAAGTAAAATTTAATTATCCAGTGAGTTGGAAGCATACCAAGGCTATATTGCATGAAAATAAATCGATAGCATTTTATATCTGAGTGAGCCAAGGAAGACACCATAATGTAAAGTCCCATTTATAGCTCTGATTCATATTTTTCACGTCCTCTGTAAACAATGTTCATGTTAACATAAGTTATTTTAATGGTGATTGAACATTAAAATAAAATGCACCACCCATCCCTCTTCTCTACACTTCTAATGCCCCTTCCCTGCATATTGGAAGTCCCTGTAATGTACAATAATGTCAGTTTCCAAGCAAGAAAATGAATTCAGTCCCAAAGCCTCCTATAAATAAAAAGTTTGATTGAATACACAGCAGTGTGTATTTTCTGCAAATCTTTTTTTTGCAGCACGCAATGCCTTTGTTTCCCAAATACTGCAAAAATCAATCTTAACAAGTCATTGACTCATACATATTCACAGTCTTAGGATTTTGTTTTACTTAAAGCAAGGGGAAAAAGTCTGCCAGTGAGATTAGATGATCCCATTTGTTTCCACTGTTAATCAACTTTTCCTTGAATCTAGTATATTTTTTTTGATATTTGTGGACTGATCTGTCTTATTTTGCCTCGTTTCAACATATTTATACTTGTGCCCAGAGAAAATCCTGAAACCGCATTGGAAACAAGTGCATTTATCTCATTCCACAGGCAGATTCTTTTTCCTTGTTCTAAGAAAAACAAGATTGTCGCACTAAATATGAGACTACCTGACTTGTTGAGATGGAGATTATTCACGGTAAAATGTCTTCTTTTTGTCCTGAATTGACTACTGTTCACTTCTGCTCATCTCACTGTCTCACTTTCCCTCTCCCCTCGGTCTGTCTGCTGTTTTCCACTTGTAACACAGCACTGCCTCCTTGTCCTGTGTAAACTACACATGCTGCTGAAGCCCATTTTTGGAGCTCCAGCCTTGTTTCTGATGAAATATTCATCCAGCATCCAAATATGTAACTCGGTGTGTCACAAGAGTTTTGGTACATTGACAAGGATGTTAACCAGTGGACAGGAGTTATCTAATATTAAATCCATATGAATACATCAGCAGACTGGGGGAAATAACCTGTTTGGAAGCAATAATTATTCTGTGCAGTTAGGTTCTGCAGTCAGCTGGCAAAGCTAACAAATTATTTGACGAAGCAATGGCTAGCCTTGATTAATATTTTCATCCTGACATAATCTTCATTATTATTGTGAAAGGTGGTAACATAATCAACTATAATAATTTCTTATTTTCTAGCTTGGGAACCATTATCTCTTCAGCTGGATTACCCACAGAAGGCAGCTAAAAGGTAGCTTTTGATTAGTTTTCCCTGAAATATTTAAGTTTGTGACTGGATGTTAAATATAACTCTCAGTATAAAGCTGAAATGTAGCCTACTTTCTGAGACAGAACTTTTTTTAATCTTTTTAAATATTTAACCCAAAAACATTATTATTTTAAAAGTCTTACCACAAAAGCATAGACATAGTCACATTCAAAGATTAATAATAGGTAGAGGAGTCAGTTTTGCTCAGTTGAAAAAAAAAAGGTCACAGTGAACCTTGTAATTCCAAGATCACACAATGTATTCTTGCATGTGAAAATTAATCCTACATATTTCTGCTAATTTACGAGTACTTCTTATCTAGAGCTGACATTTTTTTGCATGCATCTTAATATTTCAGTGCTATTTTGAGTGAGGTTCATCCCTGATTTCTCCATGGAATCAAATTAGGGCTGACAATGTCATAGTGTAAAAATTGATGTCACTTATGCTGGCACTTGACAAGTCTTAATTGTGCCCTAAATAAAAGTGCTTGAAGCTTCACCGCTAAATTCTCAGCATTAACACACAGTAACAGCCACTAACAAGGGAGCTTGGGATTTGCCTTAAGTTGGGAAATATAAATAAGTGTCTGAGCCTAGGGAGCATAATATGTTAGATCAATACCAGATGCGAATCTGCTTACCTCACTATTTAGGAAGCAGTAAAACACTGACACAAAGAAACCCTGCAAGAGAGGTTAGAGGGAGATAAGGCAAGGAACAAAACATCATCAAATAGAGGGCGTTCAATGCATCAACAACCCTGATCCTGTTTTAATCGCATACACTGCAGCTTATCACACACACTCCATTTATTCAATTGTTTCCTGAGAGGACAGCGATTTTTGTTGTCCGCTCATTATCATTACTGTGTGTTTGCAGTTTTAAAAATCCATACACGCAAAGATGATATTATACACTACCACATTGTCCCTGCAGGCTTTAGGACGTTCGATGCACTGTGTGTGCCAAATAAATGAAAAGACATACCTGGAAGGATTCTAAGAACGAATTGAAATAGATGAAGACGATTTGAGAGATCTCGTCTTCCCCCGGGTTGACAAAGAACAGCATGTATGTGATTCCCAGGAGGGGGAGAAGTACCAGTGTGGCCTTCACCGCTTTCCTGCAAGAGAGGAGATCAGTAACTCAGCAGCCTGGGAGACACTGCAGACGCCCGCACGGGCATCAACGTCCTTTTGATGAAGCCTGCATTGTGGAGGCTCTTTTTGAGGGCACTGTCTTTGATATTTCATTTCGCCCATGCTGCATAGACCCGTGCAGTCCTCTTGCATCCTCAGACCCAACCTCATCCATTAAAGATAAAATATGTAGCGCTGCCCTGCTTTATCACAAGTAGAGTCGCAAAAAAAGTTTTGTCCTCTCAATTTCTCTCTTAAAGTTATGGCACATTAAATTTACCTGTATTGAATAGTCTCAGATGTGGTGGAGGCTCGCAGTTTGGTCATAAGGATTCTCACTATGTTGAACAAGAAGATAAAATTGATCTGTGGGGGAAATCAAACACAGCATTGTGACGCTCTTTATAAAGACATTACAGCGAGAGATAAAAGTTGCTTTCCATTCCAAGATATCGTCCCTTGCTATGCACTCCATTTACTTTACAGACCTCAGTTAAATTGATCACAAACTGTCATAGAGATACTTCAGATATTAAACTTGTTACCGACTGGTGCGTTTTGTTGTTAATATCTTAAGTGCTAATAAGAATATTTTTCTACAATGAGTACTTCATGAAGAAGAGTAAAAAAATAAATAAAATTCAAGCGTCCAGCAATCCCTTTGACAGAGCAGTTTAGCAGTGAATGATGAAACATGGGACAGAAAATAGCTGTGGGAATACTTTCCAGTCCCGCTTGACCTGACCTTGGCCTAAACAGATGCCGGACAGTCTTTCATGGACTGTTCATCCTACTATCTTTACTCAACCCCATGCATTAATGCTTACAGTAATATGTAACATCCTTAACTTATACATAATCCTAATAGTATTAAATCATTTTGCTGCCAACATAAAAAAAAGCTACGAATGCCATGCAAAGTTCAAAACACAGCGCTCTGACATCAAATATTTTGACCGCAGAGGGATCCTGCAGGATTAAGGGCTAGGTAAAGAAATACGATCCAAGGTGAAGAGATTATTGTAAACAAGACTGGAGAATTTTGAGTGCAAGCGGGATATAGATATGAGAGGAGGTTGGGTTGGGCTTGGGGGAAAGAGTAAAACAGGGGACAGCGAAATGGGAACATATCAGATGATATCTGATAACATAAGATAGGGAATCTGTTGTTCCGACCGAGATGGGAAGGTCATTTCACCATTGGAGACCCAACAGGGAGAAAACTGAGCGGAGAAATGGCCAGGGGAGGGAGTGCTAGCTCTAGCTGGCATATGAGCCCGTGCTCTGGATGAGTTGTAGGGGCTGAAGACAGCTTTTTGGGAGCCCAGCCAGGAGGGTTTACGGTGGTGGAGACGTGAGATGACTAAAGCCCGAACAATGAGCCGAGCTGAGGAAGGGCATGATTCGATGGATGTTGTCGAGCGCAAATCCCCCGGGATCAGGTTGTAAACCTCACTGAGGAGTTGGATGTCTAGGATCACGTAGAGATTCTTAGCGGCGTGAGGAGGAGTCGCGGTGGCACGGTGCTGATGGAGAGATCTCGCAGATGGAGGGATTTGACAGGGAAGAAGAGTGGCTCTAGTCTAGTTACGTTTGAGCTTGTGGTGGTGGACAGAAATCCAGCTTAAGATCTTACATGATCTCCGCGCTCAGCTGTGGTTTAAAAACTGATGCATTTGTAACTAGCTGCAGATGAGAGGGAGCTGTGCGGTTAAAGCAAGAACACAGAAAATCGCAATAGTCAATACCAGATGAAATAAAACCACGAGCTTCTTTCCCCAAGTGCGTAAAGTATTGAAATGACCTAATTTCAGAAATATTTCCTCACAGGTAGAAACAAGACCGAATATCCCTTTGGACTTGATTCTCATAAATCAAGACAGAATCAAAAAAAAAATTACTCCCATATTTCTGGCAGCCGTTCTCATATAGGCTGCCAACTCGCTAAGATTTAAAAGTTGTGCTCAGTAGGCAAAATATTAGAGCCTCAGATTTATAATTACAAATATGATGAGTGTTTTAGGGCATCCAACATTTCATGTCTGCTATGCATTCTTTAAGTGTCAACATCACTGGGCAACTGTAGGTCAGGCAGCCTGTTTCTACACTATTGAGTTAAAAAGAGAAACCTCTTACCACTAAAACAAGAATCATGGGACCTTGGTAGATGTAGTCTGTGTATACTCCAGCTCGTTTCCCAAACCAGCACCTGAAATGTCAACAACAACAATTACTCATGCGTAGCCCTCATAAGGTAGGCGTGTTTGCATTGTCATTCCGCCCTCTTAATAATAAATGTCCTTCCAAGCCCAGTGTGTGTTGGCATTAATTTCCTAATTTGTGCTCTGGAGGTCTAAAATGGCTTAGCTGGGCAAACACCTCAATGACAAGTGGCTGCCAGTTGGTAAATTGCCCAAAACCTGAGTTAAAGAAACATAAAAGCTATTTCACATTTGGCTTGTACAGATTTTTTTCTTTCAAAGTTACACTTTAACTAAAAATAATACAAATTAATCCCTTTCTTTCTTCACTGTTGAATCGATTATCACCCATCAAATAGGTGTGAAAAGAATCTACTAATAGCAATCAGACTAAGCATGGCCAATTAAAGTGAAAATGGCTGCGGGGGTAATGTGTAATTAAGAAAGCAGTATAATGTAAATGTGATTACAGCAGGTTATTAATGGAGATTCATCTCTTTAATGCAATACAGTTTGACTTTGCCTTCGTCCTTCGTTATTGGGGCTGAGAGAAACAGAGGGAGAGGTTCAATTTCTTTACATTTCCAAAAATAACATCAGCAGGCACATCAAAGGGCTTACTTCTCATTGTCGTAGTATAGTTTTCCAATGGCCCATGCCACAATTATTGGAAATGGTATACCTGTAAGGCAAAACAAAAAAAAACAAAAGTGACTTTCTTAGCTATGGAAATCACGTAATGCCACTCCAGGGATTTCATGCTGTAATATCAAATCTGCGTCTTTTTTTTTTCTTTCAGCGCAGTGCCTGCCAAGCTCTGCCTAGAGCAATTGTCAGTTGTTTGCTGTGATCCACAGATGCAAGCCAAGACCTGTCACCAGCTGAATATTTCTTTGTGAATGAATGAAAAGCTGGACTCCGGTTGATGATAATGCGGAGTGATCTTGCGCTTTGCTGACTTACAGAGGTATAACAAGGCGGACAAAATGCCATTTCTCGCTGCCAAACAATACTGACAAGGAGCAGGAAGACCTTGCCATCCTCCTTGTCATCCATGTCTGTGCGACTTGTCTCTGTCCAGTGGCAACGTTGCATTTAATTGGCCGTACTGTATGGTCCACAGTGTACTGTGAAACCTCAGGGAAAGCTATTCTTATGGTCCCAGATGGTTTGAACAAACTGGGATGTTTTTTAATCTCTTGCCCATATCTCTGTCTCTGTTTTGTTAATATTTATGCTCTTGAGGCCTGAGAGTTAAAGCTAAACGAAGCACATAAAAATGGATCCTGTTTATTTCTGTGCACAGCGGGGTTGAAATATTCTGCCATGTCCTGTTCACACCATCATTTCCAAAGAGACTTTACACTGTCTTGGGGGAAATGTTAATCCAGCTAGCACAATACGTCTTATCTCCATACCACAGAGGTTGGTTTGACAATGTGAAAGGGGGTGTTCATGAACCCCTCACCAATGCATTTCACAGGTGCCAAAGGAAATCCTTGTATCACCGACAAGTCAACTTTCCAGTGGTCCTTTGGTCAGGACGTTTAGTCATAGGACCCTTCAGACTTTCAATTCAGTTGATTCATAAAGTGGATTTTTTATTTTTATTTTTATTTTTTTTAGTTGAAGTTGGGTTTAAAGTAAGTTGGCCTAAACCAGCTTTTAGAAAGTAAAAAAAAAATGAAAACTGGAATTGGAGCTGTCATAAAATTGCAGTGATTTAAAGGAACAGTTCAACCATAATACAAAAAAAAAAAATAATAATATTTTCCCACTTATCCCTAATGCAATTTATCTATCTTTATCTTTTCTTGATATTTTATCCCCCCCCTGTCTTGCAGGACCGCACTACAATTGGGCAAGTTGGATATTCTTTTGTAGCTCAAACAGTCATGTGGATACTGTTCCCTGCCAAAGAACATCAGCACACTGTATCCATCTGTCCCCGACAAGTACAAACTCTTTGCCCCCAAGGGATGTGGATTATTTCAGGTATCCGTGTAATTATTTTTGGAAAGAGCTGTTGCTGTTGAGTTTTTCACATGTACATTTTTGACAGTTTGAACCCCACAAACATGTACCCTCCCAGCCTATTTGTACTGGGATGACAGGAGACAGGGAACATTACAGCAGACTGGAAACCTCACCATGTAACAGAAACTATCTGGATGGATGGGTTGCATTAGGAGCAAGAA
>OMLF01029257.1:7360-23185 GCA_900302615.1 Holocentrus rufus
AAAACACTGATACATACAGTATATGTACTGTAGTATACAGTCTCAATCACAAGATATGTTGCATGGAAGCGTGCCAGACGTTGTTAGCTTGGCATGGTTCAAGAGATTTGGGTTATTTTCACAACTGTTGTTGCTTGCTAGCAGGTGAATTTGCTGTGGCTTGCAAAGCCTAGCTCAGAGATATGTAAGCGATCACTCCTCCATCTCCTCTCTCTCATGTTTGCCTGCCAAAGCAGCCTTACTGAAGCTCAGTCTTGCCAGCAAACATTATGTGGCGGCAAGGGTGAATGGGTCAGCCACCCTCTGTGCTCTGTCAACTGCTGCCCATCTTAGTTTTTTCGTTTCTTTAAGTTAAATAATGAAGACATGAAGGCAAGGACAGAGAACAGCGATCGTTTCACTGAAGTAACAACACTTCAGTGAAACGTGCTTTTATACTTTCTAGCTCTGGTAATCTGACAGTAACTTGGTCAGAAACATATGGAAATGATACCACATGCAAATTTGAAAATAGAGATGAATGAAGTAGCTACATACTGTAAGAAGATCCTACAGTTTGTACTCTAATGAATGTGATTTTAAAATGTGTTCAAGCACTGTACAATATTTCAGTGAAAACATACTTAAGTACAATTACTGACTTCACAAGTAGTCAAACAAACAAGTTACAATACCACGATGTTTTCACTCATATGTCCCCACTTTCAGCAGATGCATATTGATTTTGAATGTAAGCCTTGTAGCCGACATGCATACACCCACAACCTTGTGACACTGTTAACAAACAGTTTGCATTTTATCTCTGCCTGCCATTATGGTAAAAACAAAGGGAATCAAAGAAAGCCTCTTAATGACTGCCTGGATTTTGAAGTGGAGTAAAACTATATGTGACAAGTGAAAGAGTGCTAAAAGCTGTCACACCTGTTTGGAGACAAAAAAAAGTCCTTAAATGAGATCTACTCTGCAGGCACTGACAGTATTTACTGTGCTTTCTGTGTAAACTAATATAATCTAATTTATTATGTTATAGTATGACTAAACTGAGGCATTCAGGCATGCGACAAACAGAGTTTAAACAAGGATTCAGTGACTCTGCACAGGTTTCTATTGGCAAAGCAGCAGTGGCAGGTCATGTCTGTTAAGAGTCTTGGTTCTCCTGTTAATTATTTTCAGAATCACTTGCTCATGTTTTAAAACACAGGTGGTATTGTCATAACCATAGATCATGCATATGCATTATTTCAATCTATTAGAGTGAATTTCACTTTCAGGTATTCCTTTAAAGCTTTCAGATGTTGGAACTGATCCATTATTTCCTTTTCCTTTATAGCTGCGAGACACTAAATCCATCGATCACAACATGACACTTCTTCATTTCCTGGCCGAAAAGTGCGAGGACAAGCATCCAGAGATTTTGAGGTTCCCAGATGAACTGGAGCATGTGGAGAATGCTAGTAAAGGTATGTCTGTTTAAGAGTCTCAGCACCATTGCACCTCCTAGTATCCATAGACTTCACACTGAAGAAAAAAAAAGTGATTTGACTGTCTGCCAAAGTATTTTGACTCATAAAGGGTGCGATGATTATTATGGAGATGAAGTTTATGGTGACACTGTCGGGCCTTTTCACTACAGCGATAAACTTTATTCAGAAATCACTGCTTGAAAGGAGATCATTGTGTAGGTGCATATTTATATAGTAAGCTGACCTGACTGTATGCAGTATGTAGACAGTGCATGAGGAGAATGCAACACCTGTGACCCCCCCCACATCATGTGATCTGTTAACTGCCAAATGATATTCAGCATAACGCAAATTACTGTTTACATTTTTTTATTCGATTGTGTGAGAGATATTTTCAGTCTTCTAGGTAAACCAACTTATCAGTGTATTTCATCCTGTGATGACAGCTTGCCCTCTTTCATTGCGTCGGGAACAGAGCTGTTTGTCTGACCGTGCAGTCTCCTGCCTGTCAATAAACTAATTCCACTCTAATTCCATTCTCAAGTATTTGGTGGAATCCCCGGAGGCTTATTTACTTTGTTAGTCGCGTAATTGGTTATTTAATCTAATTCAACCAATTATGTGCTTGACTGAGGCTGCCAGCCATTGTATAAGTGGACTGAACAGTTTTTTTTTTTTTTTTATGTATATTGCTGGATGTCTTGAATATATGTACAAATTGTGAATGGCATCAACTGTTAACTATCATTCATTCAAGAGAGATGACAGTTAATTGAGGTCAGTAAATAGCGGCCTCTTTCAGGAATCCGTAGGAATAATTTAAGGGTTAGGACGCTAAGAATATAAATTACTACAAGCACACCATGTTTCCTCTATTTCATTTTTCCATCACATTCGGTCGAGATTGTTCAGTCAGATAATACCGAACTGAAGTTTTGAAGTAATTTACGTTTTGAGGCTTTGGGAGTGCTGACACTCCTCTAGGCGTGCTGAGTTGCATTCAAGGACGGGTTACCCATTTCAAAATCGAGCGGTGGTCTTAGTTTTAAGCATATCATGTCATGTCTTCTCTTGTCTTTACTTTCCATTGGAGAACTCTTTTGATGCCCCTGCTCCTGTTCTATTGTTTTCTCTGTGTTTTAGTGTGTTAAACAAAGGGGAATAAGCAATGCCGAAATCTCTGCTGTCTAACCTCGCAGAAGTCATTTTATCTGACTCGCTATGAGGCGGATCACAAAGAAATGTAGTGATGGCAGGCCGTGCGCTGGCCCAATCCCTGTCTCAGAAAAAAAGCTTTTACTCTCTTGCAGAACAGCAGAGCGTCACTGAATTATTTACTACCATCGGTAGATCCTTTACAAGCTTTTTTATCTCCTGTCAGGTAAACTGGTAAAAGTTAAGTTAAATATTGTTCCCTCTTTAGCCTAATACACAGTGCACCCCAACATGAAGCACTGTTTAATTTATTTATGCAGGATTGTCTCCTGTAAAGGCGCCGTTTTCTTTCTTTCACCTACCCTCAACCCTTATTTTCTTTTCTTTTGACTTTACCTTCTGACCCAACAACTTGTTGGAATCAAAGTGCTCAGTGACTTTTAGGATGATGCTTTATTCTACCCAATCCCTGTCTTCCTCCATCAAAGACAGATTTATTTCAGGAGGACATATAGAGGGATGTTGGAAGCCGTACTGTACTCTGCTCTTCTCTTCTGTAGCACCCCATTCTTCCTCCATTTTTGGAGCCAATTAGAAGCCGGAATTTCAGTACAGGAAAACTCCCACACACACTTTTATCCATTATATGTTGATATATTCAGCTACAGCTCCAATAAAAGCAGCTCCATCATCTTGTTGGTGGTAAAAAAAGAAAATAATGCTAAAAAAAAAATGAATGAATAAAAAGCACCACATTGTTGTGTTGCCTTTGAGAGGAAAATCCATGTGACCAAACCTCAGCACAGCCTGTGGCCCACGCATGTGATTTCTGATTGTTGCGTCAAGAACTTGTCGGGAGGGGAGGGGCCGGCCTGTCGGGAAGCTGGAAATTACCTGGTGATTCAGATGTAATCACAACGCTGTCGACAAAGGTTGTAACCTGTACACTTAATATACCTCATCAATAAGTGCAATCAGGTCCGGCTGATTTCCCTTAGAAATCACAGGTTTCCCTGCCTTGATTGGCTGCCGCCGACTTTGACTCCTTCAGTCTTTTCAGAACTCCACGGAGAAATTGAGCTGGTCACCTTTCTATTGTCTGGGTATGTGCAGAGCTTTTAGTTCAGCATATTACACGGTGTTTCACCCACCGCTTCAGCCAGTCAAAATGGTGTACATTTGTTTCCCAGATAATACTAATTGCATTAAGTCTAAGTCTACATGACGGATGACTACTAATCGTTAACTACATTATTGAGCATTCCACTTTGGGTCAAGTGGCCTATGGTGGCATTTGCTGGTAATGGTTACTGCAGGCAATACGGAGCCTTTTTTAGCCCTTTTCACATACTCTGATTGCATTAGTTAACTGCATGTGTCTGTTCCTGCCTTCTGATTTATCCCCGCATATTGGAGAAATCATCAGCATGTTCACCCATAATGATATAACAATGAAATTATGCTTGACAAAGTGCCCAACCCAGCTATTTTTTCCTGATGATTGTTTTCAAGACATTTTCCCCAAATAACTGTTGTTATGATGCTATGTATGGCAGCAAGGGCTTATATTATCTCCACATAATTTTAAGGACCCTTAAATGCATAGTTATACATTCCTAATCCTATTAAGCATGGATGTTCTAAAGCATTGAGGGATATTTAAGTGTTTTCCTTTGGCAGCCTAAATTGACCCAATACACGATTATATCTCGTAGTACCTCCGAAAGCCGTGTGCCCGTAGACTAGCTTCAGAGCAGTGGGGAGTGTCCTCATGCAGCTAGAGGTCAGCAGTAACTGAGCCAAGTCCAGCACACAGAGTGGTCCCCTTAGGAGACTTTTTTCCTCTCTCAAAGGATTCAGCCATCATCAAAGCCTACCTGTATCAAGGTCAATGCTAATTAAAATCCACAGGATTACCCAAGGAGGTAGGCCAACAATCTGCTGATGCTCAAGGTGGGACTGGGACAAGGGGAATGGCCGTGATTTTTTTTTTTTTCCTTTTTTTCCATCAATAGTTGCATTTTTTATCTGATGTATGTTTTGAATATTTGAATGTAATAATGACCAGTTGCTGTAAAACATGTATCCAAAATTATATTTTAGTGTTTTAAGAATATTCAGTCCTCAGTGCCTGCAGGCTAATAGCTAGGCTAAACCAGTCGCTGCATATTTTTTTACATTTCCCAATTTCGTCTGTTATGTTTTGTTTTTGACTCAGAGCTTACTTAGTAGATTCCACCATATTTTTTTTCTTTTGGGGAACAGGACAGGGCGATCACTTCTTTAAAACCATAGGAAAGCAGTGGGAGGAGCTTGAGTGCAGCACAGATTTTGGTAGAGGTGGATAAAAGGGTTGAAAATGGCAACATGGCTGATCGATACAAGTTGGTATTCGTTTATATCATTTCATAAGGTCTCCACAAGCAAACATTAGTTTCAAGAGTGTTAATAGGTTCTGAAATCACATAGTGCAGGTTTAACTATCTGAATGTTACGCAGTCTAAAAGTATTTTTAAAAGCGATAAGATATTTAAATAAATCAGTGTGCAAGTCAGGGCTCCTTGGTGTGCACATCTCAATCTGCGCAAGACCCATCTTGACACAGTCTTAAATGAGACTAAAGTGACAAAAAGAAGAGTCATGTATGTGTATCTTTGAATAACTGACTTCAGTTATTTAAATGTTTTATATTATCTGAAGCAAGGATTATTAAAATATTGGAGGTAATAATTTGAGTAATGCTGATTTATTGTTTTTGGCTTGTGATAGGAGCACGGTCTCAAATGACATGAATATGTCACTATTCTAAAATGGAGTGTGAGACCTTTTGACCTCTTGTCACAAACAGCAGTTATTAATATATTGAGAGCACTGGGTTAGTGGATGAACGGTGAATTAGTCTCTTTTTTTTGGCTGATAATCTAAGGAGTGGCCTCATGGGATGTATACTTAATTTGCCTGATTGCTGTAACCTTATGCCACAACAATAGACATTGATTAGCATGCAATCAAACAGTCCTTTGCTGCAACGTGAGCAGCAGCAGCTTCAAATTTGGTCTTGTCTGCCAGGAAAGTAGCATTGATGAAGCTATATTTAGCTCATTTCTTTAAGTTGTACAAAGTGTGCAATAAATTAAAAGCAAAACCAAGGAAAAATATAAGAATAACTAAAAGCAGTACTAAATCAAAAGCAGAATTAAGAAAGCTTTAGTCTCTATGTGTACTTTATTTTTTTTTTTTTAATAAATAAATAAATTGTGTTTTGTTTTGTTTTTTGACCATTTGACCATCTCATCTTAATACATTATTCACTACTTGTGATTTTTAGCCCTGTACATTAAAAGTGGACAAAACAAAAAATGAACAGCATATAAATAAACTGCAAAAATAATTGTATTCCCATCCAAACTAATTGTTTACGCATTCTTAGAGAAGTACTGAGAATGTACACAACTTTGTGTTTTGGGTCAGCCTTTTATGAAGGTAACCATTTTGACTTTTATATTTGTGGTTATTGTCAGCAGACTGTGAAATGGAAAGAACAGATAATTGGAAAACCAACAGGCTGAAAGATTTCAAGCATCACTCATGAGTTAGCTGTACCTCACAAAAAACCCAAATTTAATACCCTGTCTGTAATCTATATTTAGGCATAGAATTATAAAACATGAGAGACTACTAAATCCCGAAGCCTATACGTAATGCAGCTGAGATTTAAATTAAAAAACCTTGAGTCATGGAACACCTTCTCCAAATCTCATCATTATTATGTGTTGTGACTGATCTCAAACTTATTGCCTTTCAGCAAAATACACATTACATGATTCTGAAATTTCAGGATCCATTGCCCTTGTGTTCAGAAAGTTCCATTTTCTCATAAGAGAAAGGCATGTGCAAGCCTTGCTCATAAAAGGTTGGTCAGTCTTGCCTTTAGATCTGTCAAAGTGAAGAAATTCTGGCCTTGTTTTTCCTCTGAAAAGCTTGACCTGGAGAACTTTGGTAAAATCATTACCACATGAATATCAGACAAGGACAAAATCTTGATAGTTTTTTGTTTGACCAGACACCTTGCACATTTCTCCAGCCAATGAAGAGCACTTTTCTTTTCAGGGCTCAGTTTTCTTTCTTTCATCGGGCTACAGCTTGGGCAGAGAAACAGCTCAATTTATTGTCCCCGACTCTGACCTCATATCCTCCCCAATGCTGGGCCCACCCACCTGTGCTGAGTGGGCTGCAGAGGGATTTTACATTCCCCACCACCATGTTGTGTGTTCGCCAAACACAGCTGCTTAGTGTGCGTGTATGATAATTAAAGATTGATGATTTCCCCTGGGCACAGCGGGTGAAGGAATAAAGATTGGAAGTTCCTTCCAATGCCTCAGTGAAGGGAACATACAAACCAAAAACAGACATTATTAGTTAAGCTTTAAATGGGCCTGGGTTGAAAGTCACGACTGGCAGCCATGTACCAAGCTGATATGAGATATCTGAATGGCATTCCAAAGATGATTCACCTCTCACTTCTCCACACTGATAGCTTTCATTACCTGTTTGATAGATATATAGTGATTGCTTCTCTGGTCAGCAGTTCATTGCCTCAGTCAGCATCCACTTTAAATTCCATGTATGTTAATAAAGATTCTTTTTATGAACATGAGTCAATATTTTCCACTGATGATACACTTTTCCTCATGGAGTACTTTGACCTCAATTTTCAGCTTAATGTAGCTTTTTTTTCTCAAAATTGTACAATTGGATATTGAGCCTATAGTCATTCGAAATGTAGTCTTTGAGCCAGTATTTTCATACCCCTGACCTCATCTTAATAGCAACGGCAAAGCCTTGAGAGAAGTGTCATTGGCCAATTTGCCTTGTTAAATCTCCCCCAGAGATGAATATGTGGGGCCTGACAATGGGAGCTGAGTCTGTGTGGTGATTCCACTCAATCAGTGGTGCACTGACAATCCGTCTTGACAATCCGGGAAAAGAGGAAATATGACACAAATGTTCTCATAAATCTATTTAGTATAAGGCATAGCCAAGGGCAAAGTACTTTGGAGCCTGTGAGAGAGAAAATGGAGAGTGAGGAAAAAAAAGTTTAACTCTGAGGATATTAATACCGCTGTGAATATATCTATTATCCACATTCATTTTCAAGGCACTGCAGCATAATAAAGCAGTGCCCATTTCCCATTTAAACTCCTAGCAGTACTTGGCTCTGGGCTGTATTACGTAGACAAAATGCCTTTCTGGATGGGGTGGAACACAGAGAGGATCATTTGTCTTTCAGTTTGAATGGAGTCGCAGGGAATCATGGGGTTGAGAAGATATTCTCTCATGCCATTCCAGGGAGACTATCTTACTGAAGTCAGATACATAGAGGCTTGCGGAAGGATGGGCATATTTCAAGCCACACACTTAAACAAAGGACTGGTGCAACGGGCAGATGAGTGTTTATTTTGCTTTAGAAATTCCGTGGTTATTGAATAGAATTATAAAAATGAAGCTGGCATTCAAGTTTCATTTTCTACGGTTTTGTAATATTTATAAATCAGTGTGCTTGGCTGTACCCACAGGGCTCTTGTTTCTTTTTTCTTTCTTTCTGACTTTCTTTCTTTCTTTCTGACTTTCTTTCTTTTTCTCTTTTTCAGACATTTTTTTTTTCTGACAGTTCTCTAAAATTCCTGATCGTTGTTTCTGCAAGTGGGATTTGTAGGTAAACTACAGACCGTTCCTGTGTTTAGCTCTCCTAGCAAACAGTGATGGCCGAGACAAAAACAGCCTTCACATTGTGGAAGTGTTGTCAGTGTTTTGAATTTGTGAGTGAAAAGGACGGGTTTGTCTGACATTCCTGCTATAATTATACACCATTAATTAAAGGCCATAGAAGGCTTCGCAATACATGACTGATCAGAATTTTTTCTCTCCAGAGAATGAACCGTCAGTTTTAGCTACCTCTTGACCTTGGCTTGGCTTCTGCCCAATATCACAAAATCAGTTATGCGGATTGCCATGAAATTTGGTAGCCATATTTATGCTCCTCAGAGGATGAACCCTGTCAGTTTTTGTTTACCCAGTGACCTTTCCTCTCGTGCCGCCTTCAGTCTGAAATGTCAATGCTCTACACAAACTATCACAATTGCAGTGTAATTAATGAACTGGCGCGATATTTGGTGAGTGCATTTGCACCCCACAAAGGGAGTTTCCTCTTGATTGTGGTGACTCTAGTGCCACCCTCAGGCCAAACATTTGACTTGTACACAGCATATCCCTAATTGTAATGGATGGATTCCCAAGTTATTTTTCAAGTACTCATGCTTCCAAGGGAATAAAACCTGTTAGATTCATCATCACCATCGCCTTTTGTCTAGCACCATCCTCATACCAAAACGTCAGATATGCATATGAGATATCGATAAATCTAATCAATGGATTGCCATGTTATTTATTGATTGCATTCATATTCCCTAATGGAAGATTCCTCTTGATTGTGTTGACCCCATTACCCTTTCTCTAGCGCCACCCTTAAGCCAAGATGCCAAATTTGATATCACAAAACAAAATCTATCAGGCAGATTGCCATAAAGCTTCAAAACCACATCCATGCTACCTAGAGGATGAACCCTATCAACTATGGTGACCTCGTGACATTTCCTCTAGTTCCACCCTCAGGCCAAACGATATTCTTTTACTACTTGCAAACCCTTGACTTGAGATTGATAAAACCACAGAACATTTGACACACTGTACCAACGATAAACTCCTCAGAAAACTGCATACTTAAGCCCAGGGAAATGATCGTGTTGAGCTCAAAATATGTCTCACAGTGTTAATACTTTTTGGTAAGAGAGAGGGTCGGCCCATTTTTTTAAGCCTGAAGAGAGAATCACTTTTGTGGTGTGAATCTCTCAATAATGTGTTGTTCAGTACATCTTGTTGACAGATGTAGAAGAAGTAGATGAAACCCCTATTTGTAGCTTGTTCTACTTTGCCCTAAAATGTTCCAGCTGTCACACCTGAGAAGTACATTTTCCTTCCAGATCAATCCATAGAGATGTGCCCTATATTCTACTCCACATTTATCATTCCCCCCCAAAAATGTGTCCCCTATCCATTTTTCATATATCTGCATGAAATGTGCCTGCATCCAAAGGCAGGACACAATTTCTAAGCTTTTTGGCTTCATGGGAAGTTGTTTATAGTTTGCATTTATGACTGATGAAGAGAATAGTTTTGGATTTAAAAAAACCACAAACAATGGCGGCCACCGATCTGCACCTGTAATTTTTAAATGCTTAAGTCCTTAAATAATCTCTTTTAAGTAGTAATTATCCAGCATGGCAAAACCCTGGATTGTGATGATCAAGGGGAAAAAATAGTAGATACAGAAATCGACGTTGATGGTCATTAATCACAGTCAATGACAGTCTGAATGCAAAGTTGCTTTCAGGAGTGTTGAACTCTTATGTGGCCTGCTGCCTGTCAGTGTTAGTTTACATATCTGTATAGTTATGTATAGGAGAGGAGTAGATTTGGAGTGTCTTGAAAACTCAGTGGGTGGCGAGTTTTTGTTCCAAAGCAGAGTAGCAACAGCAAAGACAGCATTGATATTTATGAGCAGCCCTATCAAACCCTCGCAGATGTGTGATGCTATGGTCATTTTGTGCGAGGGAGCAGTAAAAATCTTACTTTCTGCCCCTCTTACTGTGAACATGGAAACTAAATCCCAAGTTTTGTACTCAGATGATTTATACCTCTGAGACATTTCAAACTTTAAATCCCTTGCCATCTGGTTTAGAAGGACACAGTCTAATTAATTATTGTATTTTAACAGTTGGAGCACAGGCCTTTGCATCATCACTGTGTTTCACTCAATGACGGCTATACAATTAGCCACTCACATAAAAATGTGATGCACTACTTTGCACATTGCCATGGATTGGACCAGCCTGTCTGGGGTTTTCATTTCACAAGGCTTTTTAATGTTTTTGACAGAAATGCTATTGTAAGTCCTTATTGCTCAGTGATTATTTATAAGTATTTAAATTAGCCATAAAAAAGTGCAACATCATGAGTTTTTAAGCATAGATTAACTGTGGAGATTACCTTGCCTATTCAACAAGTTTCCTGAGCACATGCAGCTCTGGCCACAGTTGTCTACATTTTATGTCGATAAACAAATTCTATAAAATGATTGGAAACTGGGTAAACTTTCAGTCTTTGCACGTTCAGTTGTTTGATATGCAGCATCATGTAATCAACAAGAATATTAAAAGTATCAATAAAAATGGGGCAAAAAATTCAAACCAACAGAGCCCTTGCACAGAATGTTTGTGTAGTCTTCCAACCTGGCTGGCTGTAACATAGTGTAACATAGCGACCACTGTTTTGTATATGGCAATGGAAGTGACAACAGTTGCTATGTCTTAATATATGAGCAATGTATCAACAAAAACAAAAATAGTAATTTGCTTTCATTACAGGATCTTGTAAACAAATAACAGTTGAACAGTAAAATACTTTTCCAGTGTTTTACCACTACACAGAAATTAGACATTTTCTTTTTGAAGTGGTTACCAATGGTTACAGGCAGCCATACTGGAAGAAAGAGAGCTACACAAATGTTTGTAAGGCCTGTATATGGTTAACACGTTCTCGACTGAAGTGCAGTTCAGTTCAACTTTGACAGTTTGCTGCTGCCCACAGGGCATAAATTCATGTGCTTGTGTTTTTAAAGGCAAGGTTTAAAAAAAATATCCACTTTTCAAGTTTGGAAATATGCCGAATTTTGGACAACTTAGTAACTTGTGCAGATGACTTGGTTAATTGTTCAGACAACTGAATAAGATGTTTAGATTAGACACTCAGTCATCCAGAGGAGTTTCTAAGCCATTTGGATAAGCTTAAGTATTTTTTTTAGGATTTCCATAAGCCCAAAACAATAATTTAATATACTGAAGAAAACTCCCGGTTTAACCAAAAGTGTTTTATATATTTATCTCAATATACCAACTCCAACATGATGGCAATCTAACTTTCAGGGGATTTCTGACGCCTGCTCATAAAAACTGATTTAATGGAAATGGGGGGTCACACCAGTGCAAAATGTTGGACTGAGAGCTAAATCCAACAATTCTACACTCATTCATTCCTCAGATGGTAAAGAATGTGCCCTGGGCATAATTCCGTCCACATTTTCCCTTACTTGGACCAATTAAAACAATTATTGAAAAAGTCCACTCTGTATAGAAGATCAAAGGGCACTAAAAGTTAGACCAGTAATTAAAATCTTGCACTAATTTAACAGCCCCTCATACACTGCATTTTCAATTTCCCAACTTTAACCATACATACTCTAACATCTAACTCACAAAATAATTCTAAGTTGTGATTTTAAATGAAGGCACGTGAGCAACATGGAGATCATATCAGCACTATGCACTGGCGTGATCTCAGAGACCATCAGCAACAACAAATATGTCACTATTTTTTTCCATTCTTTTCTTTTTTCTCATTAAAATCGTATTCACTTCTCAAAACTCCAACCCCCAAAAGACTGTATCTTTAGAATTAATTTTCATCTAAATCTCTTGTTAGAAAGTGCAGGCACAGTTACAGCTGTTGGGATATAACTATACCGCACAGAGCTCCAAGTGACATAATGTGACTCTGGCAACTGGGACGGCAGGTCTTTAAGCTCGTTAAAGCAAGATGCATTAACAAGCACATTTAAAAATGCTCATAAAGGCTTCAGATGCCTTTTGGAAAAAATCTTCAATTTATCAATGCTGCATCATATCCTATCAGTGTTAATATTTGGCCACTAACCACATTTTCTAGACTTCCAGAACTCTAGACTCTCTCAATCTGTTTTAAAAGACTGGTGAAATTCACCTAACCTGTGATATATGCATGCAGTTTTCTCACCAGCTAGCAGTGTCATGTCTGCATAGGATATAATGTGGTAAGGACATTTGTGTTGCACATTGTCTGTAGTAATGCAGCGAGCTAGCAAAAAATGGCAACTCCCTCATCTCCGTGGAAAATTCTCTCTAAAATTGTAGATATTTGCCACTGATGTCAGGATGGATTTTCTGTTGCTGTGGCTCCAAGGATGATTTTTTGTGAGCCTGCCATTAAAGATAGACTTTTATGAGGCTTACCTGTTGTTTCACATCATAATATTCAACAATCAAGATACATTGCAAGCACATTACATGCATTTAAGTGCAAGATACATTTTTTTTTTCATTTGTCTGATCTTGTCTTCTTGAAATATTTGTACATGAATAACAATATAAGCCTTTTTGGGTCCATAAGTGCTGATATTTTGAGTGTTATGTGCCAAATATTTTGTCCCCGATGATTGGTTGGAACACTGCTGATTGGTCTCCGTCCACTTGTTTGTTTGCTCGTGCGTTCATGTCTCCTTCTGTTCCTATATATCCCTCTACATTTTTGACACCACTGATCGGATTTTGGCAAAATTCATGCATCTCATCTCTACATTTCAAAATATTCAAAATGACACTGATCATCCCAAGGCACTACAACATCATTCATCTGTTCCTTTTTGTTTTTGTGACAACCATTATCCTAGAAACCATTGACTGCATAATAATGCATTTCACCACTGCTTTGCAGTATTTTCCAGCAGTGCTTAAATTAGTCTTATATTGGATTCCAGTATAACAGAGATGGCTTTTGATCCCTTACTTATGCATGGGCTGGCAGCTTGTGTGTTTGTGTGCACGTTGGGATGGAAATCACAGCACTCCCACCTACCCAGACATCTCTATATCGCTGGATACAAGTGCCTCACTGTTACTGTAGTAACCAACAGACTCAGGCACTCTAAGCCCAATTGTAGTACTCAGCTAATAAAAGATAATGGAGGACAGAGTAAATTAAGTGAACATCCAAATACAAAGCTAGTTTAAGAGCACATGTGAAAGCATGAAAGTTACAGACAGCAAGCTGATAATTTTTGAGCTCTCAGTACGATTAAAATGAACATTGCTGAAATTATTGTTTCTTTTGGAAAATCTAAAAAAAATCTAAATCCATCCATGTACATGTATATATAGTTTTCAAAAGTTTTCTTATGCCATGGTCACTGAACCCAGAGTTTTCTTTTATTCATTGAAATTGTGGTTGCTCAGCTTCAGCAAACCTTGCTCAAGATGATTTTTTTTCCAAAACATTGTCAGTCAAACTACATATTTTAATCAACATCACTGATACGTTGCTGTGTCAATGTCTAGGCACCAAGCAGACTCTCCTTGGTAGCTTTTCGTGTCTGAGAACTCATTATTTATACATCAAAGGAATTTGGCAAAGAGTACTTGTATTATTGAGTGTGCAGCGCTCAGTGAACACACTGCGACAGCCTGTCATTTTGGAATCCTGAGACCCAGATTTCCATTTGAGTTGACCGGACATTGTGTTCATTTCTGCACATGCAGGATGACATTATTGCAAGGATTATTCAAAAGTTAAATAAGGCTATTGATAACCAAGACCGGGAATGAAAATTGTGTTATACCTAGCTTTGAAAATCAGCCTCGCACCAGCCTGATTCCATAAGTTATTGAGGCAAAGTTAAAAAATTCCAAAGCCTGTTGCAGCATCAGTTTTATAAAACTTTACTTCTTATTCCACACTCCACAAGAGTGGAATGACTTGCAGAGCACAAATAAACTGGAAGCAATATATCCTTTGTTTTTAAAGGTTCCTTACTAAGTGCTTTGAAGGAGACCTGTGCTGCTTCATTTAATCTAAGCTTATGATCTTCACCGTTTATTTCTTGTAAATGTAATGTTTATTTTTACATCAATTTGAATTACTTAAACTCTAAGGGGATGATTTATCAAGCATGTCACAATATAACACCTGGGGCACGAAATTTTACCTTTCCACAATTTCACAATTTAGCGGGTGATTTACCAGTATTGACAATATAAAAAAGGCACAACCGCAGCTGAGTTAATTTGATTGCACTGCCGCTAATATCTGCGACTGGAAGTGGCTGCCGCATGTCAGAAAAGCAACATGGCAACATGAAATCACAGATGCAGAGTTGACACGACAATCCAGTGAACCTGTCTTCCTTTTCCTAAGTTAACTTAGCTAATGTTTACCGTTAGCTTCCCTATAGCATTATGCTAATTTTACTACCAAGCTCAATTATATCCAGACTGAATGTCATTCTGTGTAGGATTTATACAGGGTGTAGGTTAGGGTTAGAGTTAGAGTTTAATATGTCCATGGCTTTGGTGTTGTGAGTACCTTTTGCATTGGTTGACGTGATGTCTGACCTGTGGAAACATGTACATTAAGAAACAATTTGTTCAGCCATGCATGATTGGTTGGCCCTCCATTAGTCCCACCCGAGGTGTCTTGAACTGTTGCAAAGATCAGATCTTAATCTGTCTGTCCTGAAACTCTGAGTTCAAATTTGTAACATTGCAAAAACACTATTCAAATCTTAGTTTCTCAACCTTTCAAATCTTAATTTTCAGCTTGGTTTTAACCTCATTTTGACTGTGATTTCATAGCAGGATGTTTGAGAATGGTAGAGATAAAATGTTGTCCTGGCCAACTCTTCGGATACCGTGGTGATGGACAAGGACCAGAAAACAGCAATGATGACAGATGTCGTGATTCCCAGTGACAGCACTATCAAGAAGAACAGATTTGAGAAGGTGGAGAAGTACCAGGGACTGAAAGAGGAACTGGCGAGGATGTGGAGAGTTAGGGCAAAAGCAGCGTCAGCACTCGGGGCCGTGACCCGCAAGCTGGTAGAATGACTCCAACCGATTCCAGCAACAACTGAGATCTCAAGATAAATAAGGATTAACGATAAATAAATAACCACCAAATGGTCGCTTTCATATGACAAATGTTTTACTTTCCCATCAATATAACATGAACGACACTGGCCATTTGTCATCCCACCAGTGCCACAGTGGGTAGAATTAGAAGCAATTTCCTCACCTGTGGTTTGAGGCGTACTCATCCCTGGACGCTGCATGTGGTTTTTCCAGAGCGGGGCGTCCTGTTGGGGGCAGCAGGGCTAGCAGCGTAAATGGACAGACTGTCATGAGGAATATCAGGAGCAGGAAACAGACCTGTCTAGTTCCGCTAACCCAGGATGAGTGATGAGCTCTTGAGAGAATTTTTTTTTTTCCACCTTATGATGGGCAGT
>OMLF01029265.1:0-14660 GCA_900302615.1 Holocentrus rufus
CAGCGACCGTGTTTGCCGACTTCCAGGCAAACGGGACGGTGTTATTTTTCATAAAGCCCAGAACAGGAGCAACCGAAGGCCAGTGCTAGGCCAGAAATCGACTCCTTTATATATATGTTATGGCCAGAGCGCTGCAGTCTATTAAAGATTTCATGTTATATTCCATTTTCATACATTTGTGAGGGAATAGAAATAGCCTACAGACATTGTTCTTGCCAGCAAATGACTCCTAGGCCTTACTGAACACTGAACTCTTAAATTAACTCTGATCTGTGCCCCTGATCTTTAGAAGGAATTTGGTCCCTTTTACCAGCAAATAAACTTTTAACAAACAATAACTTTCATCAACAAATAGCCTAATGGAAATGCAGTTTTCATGCTTTAAATACAAAATGCAAAGAGTTGGATCGTATAAATTTGAAAATGGATTAAAAATGCTAGATATAGTGAAATCCAGCAGCAAGTAAACATGAGGTGCATCAGATGAATGTGGGCACAAATACTAGGAGGAGTCACTTTTCAGCAGGGAGTATATTTTTGCCACAACACCGGCCTCTCCTGCAGTCTTCCAAATGGTAAACAATACTGCCTGCCATCCTCACGCTGCCCTACTCTGCTGCGTTGATCAGATGACTGGCTAACATATTGCTGCATGCCATAAGCTGAGTATATTTTGGATGCAGCTCAAAAGTGGGTTATGACACACATTTGGATACACGCTGGTGTCTAGTGGGCCCCTCTGCAGGGACAGAGGCTTAAACAAGAGACAGCTCACAGACACCGTCCTGATAAAGAACAGACTGTGTGAGTCAGGCTGTGTGAGTGACACACACAGGAGATAGGAGAGAAGATAGGTGTGTGTTTTGTTGGTACCTTCTGTAACAATTCTGTCTCTCTGTCTCAGTCACACGCACATATTTGCATTCACTCTATGGCCACTCTGTGGTGGAGTCGAGCCTTTAGCCTGAGGGCGAGGGGCTAGTTGCTCTGTGTCCTGGAATGCAGTTGACTTTCTAAATCCCCACCAGTCTATCCTGGGGCAGCGGGGCAGGGCCTATCTCAAGCCCCCTTTTCCACGTGAGCCACGTCTGGAATTTGAAAGCCAGCAGTTAGCGCGGCTGCCGCTGCTGATTCCCCCCAACGTCACTCTTTCACCGCCGCGGTGCGTGTTGATCTCCGAGCGCAATGGAAGAAGAAATTGCAGATGAAGAGAAAGATTGCTCACTCGGGGAAGGTAATGAGCTTTTGACATGCCACCGACAAATTAATTCAAATCCTTCGTAGGGTTTTTTTTTTCCTTGCCTGCTCTCTCTGCTGAGTGTAATTTAGTTAGCAGTAGGGAAACTGTGTTTGGGAGTTAAAAATAGGCTTGAAAGTACATGAGACGTGCTGTGGCTCTGAACTTGAGCAGGGTGGGGGTTTGGGATGATGGGGCTTCTCTCGTGACCCACCACCATGGCCTCTACTTGCTATGTCCTCAGACACATGATGTCTATTTGCAGTGCTTAACTGATACACGCAGATTTACACTTTGAGTAGAGGATCTGTGGGTGGAAATACACTTCTTCCTGTTTCCTCACCTAATTGCTGTTTCTTTTCAATGAGCTCACTGTATTGGCTAAAATTGTGTAGCAGAAGACGTGTTGAGGGCGCAGAAAAACACAGGGAAGTTGTCATACGACTAAACAAATCATTCCTGCAGCTGGGCATGTGTTTACAGAATTTTACCGTTTTATTTTTTTCCCCCCTCACATCTAGTTTTTGCATTGGTTAGATCTGTGTGGCTTCTTCAGCCCTAACGCATCTCTTAGAGGAAAACACGAAATTCCTTTTTCATCTGTGAACCACGGCATGCTTTCAAGCTTTCAAACCGTATTAAAACGCCCACAAAATAGTGGCAAATCACTTGAAATACCCTCTCTGAACTGTTTGACCTAGAGAGAGATAAATGTGGAGGAGCTGAACTCCCTGGTAAAGAGGTCCTTTATTTTCCACCATTACCCTCTGAAAGGTACACATTATGGCTCTACCTGCCTGCCTAGAAAACAAGGCAGCAGATCAGCTTGCTTTATTGCTCTAGCGCTGTTTTCACACTCCAGCAGCTCTCCTCTCCTCCTTTCCCCCCTTCCACCTTTCTTCTCTTCCCCTCTCTTCTCTTCTCTTCTCTTTTCTTCTCTTCTCTTCTCTTCTCTTCTCTTCTCTCCTCTTCATACACAGCGTCTCTTGGGGCAGCTTTGACTGCCAATGCAACCCTTGAGTCACAAACAGTAGCTGCTGTATAGATTGATGTGTTATGCTTGTATTCCCCAGGCCCTGATTGATTTATGACAGGATAATAAAGTGCAAACAGGCTTGTGCACCCAAGGGGGTGTGTTTGCTTTAGCCCCATTCTGTTCTAAACTCAAATATTCATCCTCAACATCGCTTTTTTATTGTGGACATACGCCATCAAAGGGAATAATGAGATAATGGCAGGATAATTGTGTTTCTAGCCCTCTTATAAATGAAGCGTGCTCTTAGTCAAACACATGCTCTCTGTCTTCGTATGAAGTTTGGAACATGCACACACTTGTAATGGCAGGAGAACTACGCTCTCGTCTCCAGGGTGTTATCCAATCTTAGCAGAGTTATGCCATACAACCCTTTTAACATCCGAAATAGGAACAGACTTTTCCTCCTGATACTTTTAATTAAGCAAACTGCAGTCATTGGAAACTGGCAGCTTCTGTTCTCTGTGGATATTTTGCACGTCTGTGCGTACAAACAGATGCTCTGGATATCATTTCCAAGTCTCTCCATGTGTGTCTCTCCAAGACATTGGAGATTATATATTGACGGTTATCCCTGGCTCTTTTAAATGAAAGGACGCCGAACAGCTGCTTCGATTTAATGTTTTCATCACCAATATTGTGTCTGTCACATAAAATTGTGAATTTATCACTGAAATATGTAACAGCATGAATACGTAATGAAGTGGGCCGACTGTGTATCAGACAATGTTTATTTCAGCAGTGCTTCTGGAGGAGATATTAACATCCTTTTGCATATGGAGCCAGTTTTCCTTTCCTTTCAGTTTCTCACATGGAGAATGTTAAAAGAGAACTGTATTAATTAGGCAAGAGCTTACAGACTTAATTTCTCCCATTTTGGCAAGGCTTGTGGTCTGGCTTCAGATTGTTCAGTTGTCCTCAGTTTGCCCTCTGCATGGCCTATGGAAGCATAACACATACACGCACATATGGCCACTCGGTGTTGATGGCAAAACATCAGTACAGTACATGTGTATTGACCCCTCATTTCTCTGTCCCCCCTCAGAGCAAACCAAAAGCAACCTGAAGGTAACTTCCCCAGAGGACGTCGAGCACCTAAGCCGCAGACAGGCCTCCCCAAATGGGACAGCGCCGTCCCGGGGAGACGCCAAAGCCAGCCGCACCGTCCCGCGCAGGCACACGGTAGGGGGAGCCCGCAGCTCCCGAGAGATCCTGGCTATGCAGCCGTCGGACATGGACAAGAAGAGGGAGGCCTTCCTGGAGCACCTGAAGCAGAAGTACCCCCATCACGCCTCGGCCATCATGGGCCACCAGGAGAGGCTCCGGGAACAGGTCAGTGGCTTGGGAGAGGCCTGGATCATATTGTTGCTGTTCGGTCAAGCTCACGTGGTTTTGTTAAAGGGATGGTAAACTAAAATATGGATGTACAAAACATAAAACTGCAAGAATCTGAAGTCCTTTCAATGCAGGCCTTTTGGTTTCTCCTGACTCAAAGGAGATGCAAGGGTTAGAAAAGCGCTTTCTCACCTCAACCCTACAAGCCTCCAGAGTTTTTAGGAAGTGAGCTCTGCAGCAATGTTATCTATGACAACATTTGCCAATACACTGTTGCAGTAATAAGACCTGTAGCCATTTTAGTTCAAACGTGTGATATTATCACTTTACTGGACAGTTGGTTTTACTAGAGTCAAGATACCCTACAAGGGGAGCTAAAGCCCATCCAGTCCTGCTGGAATGGATTACTATAGAAGATATAGCCTCTAAAACTCCATTTTATTGCAGATATTGACTTTCAGGAACTCTCAGATCTTGGTGGATGATGGAGACAGTACTAAAAAATAATACTAAGTAAGAAAATGCACCTTGAACACCTGAAGTAGCTTTGTTTCAGCCATAACATTTGATTCATATTCAATATTCTGAACAACTTTATTCAATCCACAGGAGACAAATAAAAGGCACTAATTTAAGGTACAACAATTATTAAAAACAAAAACGTAACAATGCAAGACCAGACTTATTACAAGATTTATCAATCGAATTTACTTCATATTGTCCTATTGTTACATTGTACAGGTCATTTGTTATTTTATTTTGCAGGCTGAGGCAGCAGTGCACTTGCATAACTGTTCCCTCCATTTTTTTGCCATAGGTTAAGCAGGAAGCCGATTCTATAAATCAGACTGTCAAGTTTCCCTCCCACAAGTGCTCTGAGATTATGAGCTGTGTTGTTTTTGTGCAGGAGTAGAAAACGTGCACCACAAGGAATTTGAATTGGCCCCATGCAGCACAACATTAAATTCTGCCTGTGCTGATCACTATAATTGTACTCGTTTATTATATAGCACCGGGCTGGTTTGGATGTTGTTTAATTTGGAATACACCATGCATTGTGCTCCCAACAAAGGGCTCCAACTTCCTAGTGTGGCTGGTGTTACTCCTCAGATTTGCGAAGACTGCTCACACCTCAGCCTTTTGGAGTCAGTGGACGGGGGAGGGCAAGAGGGAGGGGCAGATCGGGGCAGAAGAATCTCTAGGTGGACATTTGGCTCACCTGGCTTTTATCCCTTTGTTTGCACCGGGTCAGAGGAGACAAAAGGGAGGGGTCAGTTGGCTTTGTAGCCAAAACAATTGAGGTGAAGGTGAGCTGGGCACCAAGCCATGGGGGAGCTTGAGGCATTGGTACAAGGCATTGTGCAAGAGGGATTTTGTATGCTGTTTTCAGTCTATCCCACACAGCCAGCCCACATATAACTAAACCCATTTTATGAGATGCTATTTAAATTCAACGCCCTGATCGTGAACTCTGTAAATGCCCTTAGCTAATTCCAGTCATCAGGACAGATGGTGTTATCTTACAACCAGTCAAATGCTCAGTTTGTTTGTTTTTGTGTGCATGTGTACCTGTGTCCATGCATTGTGTTTATCCATCAATTCAACAATAAATAGACAATACATACCAATCCATCTTTGTAGAATCTGTGTGCAGCGACTGTTCTGCTGTCACAGGAGAACGAGCAAAGTGTTTTGTCTGAAATATTGGTAGTCAGACAGGTAAGTTCAGCTCTGGACTGGGTGGAGTCAGAGTTGCCATAGAGACCCATGATGTCACCAGTGGAGGGGCTCAGTTTACATGTAGGTGCCTGCTGGAGCGGACAGACTGCCTGACTGAGAGCTGTGTGGGAATGCAGGAGCGCAGCTCTCCAGAATAGGCGATGGATCAGAGGATTGTCTGCAGGCATGGACCTCTGTGCATGAGACCCGCACAGGATTAATGCAACTGCAGAAACTTTTCGAAAAAGACGGAATAAACTTGTCAAGTCGACGCGTTTTGCACAGTCAGAGGCTGCAAAGGTACGCTGCTGTTTGGAAATTAGTAATTCTAGCAGGGTGGTTTGGCTGACATTCATTACAGCATTGCGTTTTGTTTTGTTTTGTTTTGTTTTTTTGCAAGTGGCATGCATTCTCACACATTTGCTGGTTATTAGGCTACGAGTTAATTATTTTTAATTATACGTCTGTGTCGCTGAACATGCCTTCAGACGAGGCGGCGGCGGACCGCAGGGAAACAGATATCAGGTGCTTCAAACTTCCGACAGGCGGATGCAAAAGTTGGCGCCCGAGTTTTATAAAGGGCTAGAGGGTTATTGATTGTTTGCTGTCGATGCTCGGAGTCGATTAACATCGCTAGGGTTGCCAGTTGTTAGTCATCTGAAGGTACAACGTGGTGCTCTACCTGCGGACCTTTTTAATTTGTGAGACGATATAATTATGTCGCCGTAATTGGAGCCAAATAATTTTGGTCACAGTGATTAAGGTTTATTTGAAAACCTTTTATGACATGGTAGTGATGGTGGTGACTAGCAATTAATTGTTACTGCTATTGTAAAGCATTCTTGCATTTACACAATATTAAAAATAGCAATACTAATTTGGTTGTATATTGTATTGGGCCCAGTATGAGTTTGTTAGGCTTCTGAAGACCTCCTGTTTGTTATGTTGATGTACAGTTGCTGTAATAATTTTGTCACAGGGTTATGAAGGAGTAACAAGAGGTACACTAGTTTGTGTTGCCACAGAAAGTTGTTGTGCTTTAACTTACATAGAAAACTCTATTTGGATCATTCCAGGGTCATGGGGAATTTTGTCTGGAGGTTCCAGCTCTTATTAGCACAGTTTATATAACAGTATTTTCTCATGGATGGAGTCCAAAATCAGCATGTTATATTCCAGACGTGTATTTCAAATACACATGATAACCTGTGTAAATAAGACAGCTTTGGAGTTGCTGTAAGGTTTATTTTTTTCACTTTGATGGAGCTAGGCTAATGACTCCTGTAGACTTTAAGTCTTTATGCTAAGCTAACACAAAGTGCTACCCTCGGAACCGAACCAGTGGACATGCAAAGGTGAAAATGGTATCAAACATCTTGTCTCAGCCTGGGTAAGTTGGAAAAATGGTATTTTCCCCAAAACGCTGGAGTATTCTTTTAAGGAAAAAATACTTGTAAATTCAACATTTTCACCGTGGAAAGACACGGAAATGTCAGGGAATTTTACTTTTGACACAGAGTGGGAACCCTAGCTAAAATATGAAGGATCCATTGAAATACGGACATAAGTTATATATCCTTCATGTTTAATTCTTTTGTGCCGCTTTTCATTTTGGAAAGATCAGAGATGAGACACATTTCTAAATTGATTTTGCAATGAAGTCTTCATATACTGTTGAGATGCTGGGAATGAGATTTGAGTGATGATGGCTCTGGAACACACAGGACTCCTGAATTGAACATGAGCCGGTGGACATAAATCAAATGCTGATAAATGACTGAATTTGACATAATCCAATGTAAAGCACCATGTTGGGAGGACACCAAACATTCTCTGCTAATATGAACAGCACCAAAAAAAAAAAAAAACTGACAAGTTTATTGGAGCATTTGTCACTTCACATCACCGTAAGGTATCATTATTCTGCCCGCAAGCAAAACAGCTACGAGCAATTCACCTGTGCCCTCAATAATCAGAAACAGTAACAGTGTATGATTACCACTGTCTTAAAATATGGACGAAAAGGAGGGGGGTTCACGGGGGGTCACGTGCTCCTATTCTCACACGAACGTGAAAGCACCAACCAAACAAGAAGAACAACATCATTGGCAACAGTGCATGCTTCAGAGGTGAGAAAAAAAACATCGTCTCCGGAGGTTTGAGTTACAAAGGAGGGGATTTATCAAGGTCAAGCGGAGGTTGGGAAGATGATATCACCCTGGTCTGTGAAAAGAGGCTGACCCCACTCCGCCTAGCCCGCACACACAAATACGCTTGCACACGCATAGACACACACTGAATGACTCACTCTTATACAATGCACGCCTCAAGTCTCCCTCTCTCTGTGTGATCCTCAAACCCGTAACAAAAGCCAGTGGTTTAATTTCCTCCTCTCCTCATCAGGCCTGCAAAGACCTGGATCCCACCCAAGGGAGATGAAATAACTACCCATTGGAGTGCCCGCCACCCATCCTCTCACCCCTCTCAGCCCGCAGGCTTTGATGAGCACAAACCGAGGCGCTTGACCGATCACACACACACTCGCACACCAATCCCCTCCTTCCATTTGCGTGTCAGTGTCTGTGTGTGATGAGCTGTGACATGGTAGACCCGTGCTCTGCCCTGGCCCCGGTTTCTCCACAGTATAAGAGATTAGAGCCGCCATGTTAGGACAGCTGTCTGCAGCTGTGGGCACCAGCCAGCCAGCCAGCCAGACAGCTCTGTAGCCCCCTAGCTGTGATAATCCACTGGCTGCTGAGAGAAGCGGCACAGATTATGGTAACAGTGTGACAGAGTATCTAGATGAGCCCCGGCATTTACTTGTGAATCATTTTCCAGAGCAGTTTATCAACAGGTGCTCATGGTGTGGTCTTGTTTCATTTTTTTTTTTACTGTTATTAACACTGTCAGAAATTGCGTTTTAGCCACACCTGCTAGTTTTTACTGTTGATATTTGGCAAATTGTGAAATTGACTCATGTGTGACATTTTTCTAGGATTGTGTCATTTAGATGTGCACTATGTACAATTGCATTGCAGTGAGGACCCTCAGCTGACCGAAAAAAAGGTGGAATAAGCATTGAGTCTACACGGTTCTCGTCAATGCACCTACGATTAGCAGCAAACTTAAGCTAGCATAGTCTTTTGTTAAAAGAAACAGTTATCTTTAGACAAATTTAAGCTGTTTTGCTCATGTATTTGTACTACGGTTCTTACAAAAATGCATATCAATATCAGCCAATATGGGTGGGAAGACACTGGATATTGGTATCGGCCTCACACCAGTCCCTTCAATCCCTATTTTCAGTAATATTTTGTGTATGGAACAGATAGCCACTCGGAGACGTTGTTTTGCTCGGAAATAACTGGCTTATGGTCAGAGAGATTGCACAGTGGTCAGCAGGGTCAAAGTCTGAGAACAGGCAAAGACCAAAGCATTTATAACTGAGGCACACAGATGTCATCAGAGCTCTGAAGAAGTTACTTGCCAGTGTGGATGGTAACTTTTTATTGATCTTTATTGTGTTGTTATTGCTCTGGACCCTGCAAGCTACAAGAAAAATGGAAAGATATCTGCACCCTCCAACTAATTTATGTTCAGTAAAGCTACATGAACCCCCCTCATTTGTCATAACAAACAGTGTACTGTATGTGTCCTCGCCCTGTGAGTCTTTTTTAAGCATTGCAACATTTGGCCAGTCCCCCACATACCTCTCTCTGTGGGCTCCTGGCCCTGCTACTCTCTTATTCCTTAGAACCAAGGTCAGTTTGATAACGCTGGCTCATTGCACGCTTCCACTCCCTGCAAGAAATCTGAGCATGATCACAGAATGAAAGAGAAAAACAGGGAGGGTGTGGGAGTATCTGATTTTAACTAACCTGCACACACAAAAGGATGATTCATTGCTAGTGTCTTCCTCTCCTGGCATGGTGTTCCACTAATGATTAGGGTATAAGAAGCATAGGATGAGTTCAAATGGAGATCGCTGGCAGAGCCCACTGGCATGCCCGCACATATTGCATATGGAAACCTTTATGCCCAGGCGATGTATTTTCACAAAGCACCTCTTTGTCGTAGGGTTTATTGCACCTTGTGTCTGGACTAACACAATCAGATACTGTGTGGAGCAGGTCTGCGGCTCAACATCTGTTTTTAATCAGACCCTCTCGGCCGGCCATCAGGGGCAGGAGCTGGGCGGTTTTAATGGCATCTGCCACCTCTTCCTGAAGTGACACTTTGACTAATACAAACAAGAGCCACAGGACCTTCGAGGCAAACACCGGGGTTAACGACAGGCATGTGCTGACCTGCCAGCCAACAGGGGTTATGGAGGGGGGGTTTAGGGTTTAGGGGTGCAGCACCCCAACTGAGAGGACAAGTAGCCTATGGAGTGGCGCCTTGGCTGTGTCTAATCCTGAGGGTCAAGGGGTGGGGTGACGGGGAGTTAAGCCTCCCTGACAGAAGGCCCTGATGGACCTGCCTCTGATCAGACCTGATAATGTCAAGCCAGACAGACAGAAATTTACACAGCATCTCAGTCTCCATGCATAAAGCAGACTGGCTAATCAGGTCTGAGCTCTTTTCCAAGCACGATTCTCAAGCATGACAAATCTGTGCTTAAGCTAACATGAAGTCCGAGTTGTCTTCAGTTATTTGTTGCTTCCATTGATCCACTGCCCCAACAGGCAGCTCATTGTTATGAGGCTCTGCAAAGTTTGGATTTTCTCAACACATTTGGTGACTCCCTGCAAGTGAATGGTGTTGAAATTGTAAGTTCTCTAACTCTAAGCCCTTACATTTCTTTGGGTACAATTAAAACCATTTGTCAAAACAGCATGTTATTTCTAGCCTGAGGAACGTGTCCTTATAGTAATATTGTTCGAGATTTTCATCAGCTTGGCTGTAGTCTCTCAAAACGACTAATTAACAGGGCTGTGTGAATAGGTATGAAGCAATTGCTTGTTCTCTTGGCTTTGTATCAGAAGAGGCATAAAAAGACCATTTGGACTACAATTTGAGAAAATATGTTACTCTTTCGTTTTGCCCCTGTAGTTTTCCCACTCTAAAATTCAGCCCTGTTACACAGTACGACAATCCCCTATTTTTATTTTTACCACAAGAATGATGATTTTTTACCCAGATATCATGCTGTTGCTGGTGGTGCTTTGATATAAAATTCTTGGAATATTAAGCTAGAAAAGCACCAGACTCACCTTTTCAAATGCACCTCTTGTTCTCAGTGGCCTAACATGCACTAGAGGCATCAAATGGATCATCAAACTATCTTGACATATCTCCCCCCTGAGGGTCAGCACAGCTGTTTTTCACTGGGACAACTGACCCTGTGTTTGGAGGCAAAAGATAACAGATAATGAAATTCCCCCTAAGGAACTTTTTTGGCTGTAGAATTAAACAGCCAGATTTTCTATCATGCTCATTTTTTATGAATTTCTAATTTGCAGTCTTCTATACTTGGGAAAAATTCTTTTTATTTAGCATTTCCTTATCCCCCGTTTTTGTGGCTTGTTAAGTTGCCAAGTGGGTGAGAAACATACTGCCTTCAAGCGTTCCTTGTAAGCACTTACTTTCCGAGGTCAGACGTCATAAATACAACTTGCACATTCAACTGCCTTTGGTAAGAAATAATAGCCAAGAATGGACCCTGTAATAAAAGCCATTTATGATGGCTTTTTTTCTTATATCAAGCGAAAATACAAACACACATCAATACTTATCACTTACAAAGAATACAAAACAGTAGCATAATAATGATAATAATAACATGCATCACTTTTACCATTTACTGTTGAAGAGCTTCCATGGCCTCCACCCTCTAAATGTCACACATCAGTAACTCAGGTATTACAGAAAATCCTGATTTTTCTCAGTTACATTTACCACTTCTTTGGACTCATGCACTCAGTTCACAGATAATTGTTGTGTTTCTGACACGACTTGAAAGAAGTAGCACAGAGGTACAGAGGTATTTGGATCATCATCTCCATCTACATCACTTGTACGTACCTGTGATTCATGTTAGACTTGGTAAAACTTCAAAAACTGACTGACTTGACGAGCAGCCAAGACCTGGATGAGAGAAAAGCTCATAGAAAAAATTTATCACCAGCCATCAGTGTGGTGAAATACAAATGCCAGGGCTGTGGGGTTCATCCTTCAAATGTCTTGCCTGTAGTGCACCACACAGGTGTCAGACAACGAGTCAATTAATCTGTGCCAAGAATTATACCACAACAGGTGACATACTATGTGCATCACTGTTAATTTGCTGCAGTTTCTTGCATGAATTCAAGTTACAAAATGTATATCTTGTCTTGCGTCTGGATTTATTGTAGCCAGTTTCAGGTCAAAACATCTTTCATTTTGATGGATTTCCATTACTGACAGAACCGTCAGATTTTTTACATATTGACAATGGAATTCCAGGCTTTATGGCCCTAAGACCCAAACGGAGAGCAAGCAAGGGGGCGTTTTCCATTGTTTCTTTCTGTATCTGCACCTTCGCTATGCAAGTCTTTGCATGCAAGCCGACATCTGGACTCCACCTTGGGCCAAAGGTACGAGCCTCACTTCAAAAGACGAGGCAGAGACAGAGGCACACGAGATGATTTCACTACTGACAGGACCAGCTCCAAGCATCTGGTTCTGGTGATCAAAACTTATTTTGATCTTCTGTGCTTTATTTCCAGTTGGCCTTCCTCAGTGGAGATAGAGAGGGGGGATTTTTTTTCACAAAAAGAAAGGAAAGAGCGGCATCCACTTGGCATAAAGTCTGCAGGGTTGCTTGACTAATTTATGGTCAAACATCCTCAACTGATAGAGCAGGAGTACAGGTTTTTCTTCCCGCACCCTAAAAAAAAAAAGAAAATGATGACTTCGATGATGGCAAACACCTGGAATTTGAGTATACTGTGGGAAAGTATATACTTCAGATGTCAGCAGTTAATGGGAATCAGTGATAAACTACTATATTTGACAGAATTGGAGCATGTGTTGCAATTCATCATAGCGAGGCCGGTATCACAGTCTGCCTCAACACCGGACCAAATTTGACACATACAAGGACTCACCTTATATCCATTCTTACTGACAATCCAGCCCATGCTATATTTTGTATAATTCACGGGGTAACACTTGGCAGTGGGTGTTGCCTCAGTGACAAAAAAAAAAAAAAACGAGCCTGGAGCTCATTGCAGGAAAAGCACTGTGGCGATTTAACGCCTTAAGACTCAACGGCTGCCATTATTTGTTAACAGTCCGAGTTAGATATTTCACGACTTATCACATATGGTTGAGTGAGTCAACTCTGATTTGACGCTGGAACTGAGAGGTCAGGGCCGTGTGTGTTTATGTGTGTGTGTGTGAGCATACATGGTGAGAGCAGCGTTCATTAATGCATTTCACAGAGGTCAAAAAGGGGTCAGCACTTGGGTCACCAGTGCATAAGGAGGATCATTGCATGTCATCACTAGTCAGAGAGAGAAAAACAGAGATCGGGATCAAAGATTAGCACAGAACGGAGCCGCCATTTAATTTGTAGGCATCAATCAAACTGTACCTGACAGGCTGAGATTGATGCCTAGGGGACGAGCTCAGGGAATGTAGGAACACTGGATTAAGTTCTACCAGACTTAATGAAAAGTTCAGTTTATCGCTAATTGTATGCACATTAGATCCTTCCTGTGCACAGCAGACACACACACAAACTGTCCTCTGGGAGGGAGGATATAATGCAGCTTAGGCAGGGTGGAAGACTGTACGCAGTCCTTGGTGACTTGTTAATTAGGCATGAATAGCGCAGGCATTATCAGGGCTGGTTTCATGAGGCCGGAAGGAGACTTCACACTTTACTCCGTCTTTTAAAACCAGTCAGAGTTTTCCATTCATTGTTTGTGCATAAAGGCAGAAAAGAGCAAAATTTGGCTTAGCTTTGGGTTACTGGAGTTATTCAGAAATGCAGATAAGCTGCTTTGATCGTAGCAAAATATGTGCGGGTTTATGTGTGTAAGACCAGGTAGAGGATGCAGGGCTCCTGTTCCTCTGGTGAGAAGAAGGCCCTCTTTGTCTTTGTGACCACAGGCTTGGAGCCATACACACATCCACACTTTCTCAGATATACACCCAGAGAGGCTCAAATTAGACCTGGAAGGGCCATTCTTTTACCACCAGATAGACAATCTCTGGAGACAGAGGAGGTTCATGTGAGGACGTGTCAAATAAATGGCGAGTCCTGAATGTGAGCGCGGCTTTGTCCACTTTGTGCAAGTGTAGGTCTGTATGGATAGGTGGGGCCACTTTATATCTTTCAGTATGGTGGGATCTGCTCTGTGTCTGTGTTTGTGTGTGTCTGTGTATGTGATAAACTGAGCAACACTTAATGCAGGAATGCAAAAAGTGTTAAGATGCCTAAAATCTGTCTTACTCAAGCAGTGTAGATATCAAAGAGCAAGTCTGGACAGGTGATGCTTCTGTGGTGCTGTCAGCAAATAGTTTGCATGTATTTGTTTTAGAGAGCAAGAGAGAGACAGAGAAAGAGAGAGAGAGAGAGGCTTTATGCATGCAAGACTAATAAATGATCTGCCAAATCTTGGTAAGTCTGGACCTGTAGACTTACATAAGGCCTTACTTGCATGGCAGATACCACAACACAGCATTTTGAAAACAAATCAGAGCTGCACATATCATTAACATAAATTTCCACTTTCTCAAATGATCCCGAATTCCATTCATCTTAAAACGTGCTTGAAAACCAGACTAGGCAGATTACTACAGAATGCAGACTGTGTGCATGAGCTTTGGTATTTGCATGTACACATATACAGCATGCAACAATTCTTTGACCATTTTTGTGTTTGTGTGTGTGCGTGCATGTGTTTGTGTGTGTGTGTGTTACATGCCATAGAACCAGGATCTGCTGAGTATATCTTCAGTGGGCTTCAAGGTCCCTCAGGGCAGAGCAAAGGTTCTTATTTCTTATCTGGACACGAGGTGTCATCTTTCTGTCTTCAGCCGTGGCCTGAAGGCAGTGAGATGGAGGCACAGATTGGACATGGGGATTAGTATCGAAGCTGTAATTTTAAAATAAAATTGAATTTGGTATTGAATGTGGTATGGAAACTTTATGGACAGAAATCATTCAGAATGACTTTTGAATAGCTTGTGGTTTTTTTGTTTAGTTACGTACTGCAGGAAAAGTGTCCGAATGAGAAATTCTATTTGAATGTCATGGCTTGTGCAGGTTTGCTCTCAGGCAGTCTGTCTCGCTCTCACACAATGGCATATGCACGCAAAACGCACACATACAAAGACTAAATATTT